>QXTE01000063.1:6417728-6474333 GCA_003942145.1 Platysternon megacephalum
GCTTGGAAAAGAGAAGACTAAGGGGGGACATGATAGAGGTATATAAAATCATGAGTGATGTTGAGAAAGTGGATAAGGAAAAGTTATTTACTTATTCCCATAATACAAGAACTAGGGGTCACCAAATGAAATTAATAGGCAGCAGGTTTAAAACAAATAAAAGGAAGTTCTTCTTCACGCAGCGCACAGTCAACTTGTGGAACTCCTTACCTGAGGAGGTTGTGAAGGCTAGGACTATAACAATGTTTAAAAGGGGACTGGATAAATTCATGGTGGCTAAGTCCATAAATGGCTATTAGCCAGGATGGGTAAGAATGGTGTCCCTAGCCTCTGTTCGTCAGAGGATGGAGATGGATGGCAGGAGAGAGATCACTTGATCATTGCCTGTTAGGTTCACTCCCTCTGGGGCACCTGGCATTGGCCACTGTCGGTAGACAGATACTGGGCTAGATGGACCTTTGGTCTGACCCGGTACGGCTTTTCTTATGTTCTTATGTTCTTATGATTCTTAGTGGGTGTAGATCAGCATAGCTCCACTAAAGTCAGTGAGTCACGCCAATTTTGCACCAGCTGAGGATCTGGTTTATTATTACATTTAGAAAAGACATTGCTCTCCAAATGTATCTTCTGGAATACATTTTCATTATGTTCCCATTCTGAAATTGTTGGGCCAGATTTTCAAACATGTTCACAGCCATATTGCATGAATCAGTCAGCTAGGTCTGCATTGCTTTGTGGGAGATGTAGTCCTCCAGGGAGCCTAGATTATAGGAGACAATGGGGGCCCAAACTAAAACTTCCACAATGTATTGCAGTAGGGAAATGCAGTTTAATATTGATCTGACAACTTTTGGGTCAATTCAACAAATGAAATTAAACATTTCAATTTCGGTAATGTCAAAATGTTTAGTTTTGATTGGAAAATATCAAAATTAAACATTTCAAAATCCATTTTTTATTTTGGAATTTCTGTTCCATGAAAAGTTTTGAAATGTTAACTTTGTCCTGTTTCAGGATCAAAACCATTTGGAAATGTCAGAATTTCCTGTGATCTGGGATGAGAATTCTGAATTTCAGCTCTAATTCTGAACATTTAATATCTGAGCCTAATGGACTCTGGTCTTGCCCTCCCATGGCTCACTTGCTTAAATTTGAATTTCTTTTCCTCTTTGGCATTTTTTCTTCCCTCTCCTTCCCGTTCTTCTTCTTCCTACACCTCCTGATAGCTTTCCAGGCCACTGTGAAAACAGTGCTAACCTTAATTAGTTGCTAGAGTAGACAGAGTTAATGTGAACTCAGAAATGTTGTTCCCTTCCTGTTTCTATCTCTACTCTAGAAGCTTCTCTGGTTAGAAGCAGCCTGCAGCATGAAGGGCCTGTTTGTATTCTGTCGTCTTGTTCTTCAATAAAGTTCAGACACAGTTCCATTTCTGTCTGTTTCTGCTTGTTGTCGCACCCTCTTCAGGGGCTCTAGACAGAAGAAAATATCCCTGATCAGCACAATTGTTTAGTGGATTGTGAACAAGCAGAGTCAGAGAGAACCTTATCTGAAAACTCAGAGTGCCCTAAAGATTAGGAATTGGACCTAGAAGTGAAGGAGGAATCAGTAGAAAGTGAAGAACGTTACTTCAATGTACGCTGGACAGCTGGTTCCATTTGACAGGGTATCTGCTCTGCACTGTACAATCTGTCTCTGTCTGGCCTGGATGGGCAGCACTGAGTAGGGAGTTCAGCAGTCCGATCTGGAGATGATGAATGTGTGCACCAAAATTGCTAGATTATTTTCTGAGAGACTGGAACATGATCTTTTCCTAATAACATATGGAGATCAGGTCTCTATGCTCATATTGTTACATCTCGTAGCTGCCTTTAATATAACTGATCATGAGATTTTATTGACTTGTTTGTGAATTTTAGTAGGAGTAGATGGTGTTATGAGGGACAGATTCACACCCAAAAAAGGGAGCTGCAGCTAGAACATTTTAGGGCCTTGGCTGTGCAACACCTTGTATAACAGGATGTAGACTAGTCAGCGTCAGGTTAGAGGGCAGATCCCAGTGACACAAAAGATAAAGAAGCAGTCAGATCTGCAGCACTGTTTGTAATGTCTCAGGTATATGGAATAAAGGTTTTACTGTAAAGCCGCAGGGATTTCTGTGTCTTATTGACAGAACCAAACTATCATGTCAGAAATAAACTTCTTTAAACAACTAACAATCATCCAAAGCACAGGACTTGGTGGTGTTGGACTTCAACTACCCAGATATCTGTTGGGAAAATAAAACAGAAGGGCACAGATTATCCAGCAAGGCCTTGGAATGTATTAGAGACAATTTTTTATTTCATAAGGTGGAGAAAGCTACTAGGGGAGAGGCTGTTCTAGATCTGATTTTGACAAATAGGGAGGAACTGGTTGAGAATTTGAAAGTGGAAGGCAACTTGGGTGAAAGTGATCATGAAATGGTAGAGTTCATGATTCTAAGGAACTTTAGGAGGCAGCATAGGCACCGACTCTGTGGGTGCTCCAGCCCTGGAGCACCCACAGGGAAAAATTAGTGGGTGCTCCGCACCCACCGGCAGCCAAGCTCCCCCTGCCCCCCCACCAAGTGTGCCACATCTCTGCTCCTCCCCCTCCCTCCCAGTGCTTCCTGCCGCCTAACAGCTGTTTGGAGGCACTTAGGATTTCCGGGAGGCAGGGGGAGAAACGGGGATTTGGCGTACTCAGGGGAGGAGGCGGAGAAGAGGCAGGGCAGGGGCGGGGACTTGGGGGAAGCAGGTGGAATGGGGGTGGGAAGGGGACATGGTTGGAAAAGGTGGGGTGAAATGGGGGTGGGGTGAGGGCAGTGCAGAGATGAGCCAGGGGTGGGGCAAGCACCCCCCGGCCAGAGGGGAAGTTGGCACCTATGGGAGGGAGAACAGCAAAATAAAGACAATGGATTTCAAAATTTTAGCAAACTCAGGGAGTTGGTAGGTAAGATCCCATGGGAAGCAAGTCTAAGGGGAAAAACAATTGAAGACAGTTGTCTGTCTCTTTGAAAAACTTTGCACAAGAACAAACTACCCCACTGTGTAGGAAAGCTAGGAAGTATGGCAAGAGATCATCCTGGCTTAACCAGGAGATCTTCAATGATCTAAAAATCAAAGAAGAGTCTTACAAAAAATGGAAACTAGGTCAAATTACAAAGGATGAATATAAAAAAATAACACAAGTATGCAGGAACAAAATTAGAAAGGCCAAAGCACAAAACAATATCAAACTAGAGACATAAAGAGTAACAAGAAAACATTCTACAAATACATTAGAAGTAAGAGGAAGACCAAGGACTCAATGAGGGAGGAAAAACAATAACAGAAAATGTGGAAATGGCAGAGGTGCTTGATGACTTCTTTGTTTCAGTTTTCATCAAGAAGGTTGGTGGTAATCGGCCGTCTAACGTAGTGAATGCCAGTGAAAATGAGGTAGGATTAGAGGCTAAATTAGGGAAAGAACAAGTTAAAAATTACTTAGATAAATTAGATGTCTTCAAGTCAGCCAGGGCCTGATTAAATAAATCCTAGAATACTCAAGGAGCTGACTGAGGAGATATCTGAGCCATTAGTGATTATCCTCAAAGTCATGGAAGACGGGAGAGATTCCAGAAGACTGGAAAAGGGCAAATATAGTGCCCATCTACAAAAAAGGGAAATAAGGACAACCTGGGGAATAACAGACCAGTCAGCTTAACTTCTGTACCCGGAAAGATAATGGAGCAAATAATTAAGCAATCAATTCGCAAACATCTAGAAGATAATAAGGTGAGAAAATAACAGTCATCATAGATTTGTCAAGAACATATTGTGTCAAACCAACCCGATAGCTTTCTTTGACAGGGTAACAAGCCTTGTGGATGGGGGGAAGCAGTAGACGCGGTATACCTTGACTTTAGTAAAGCTTTTGATACTGTCTCGCATGACCTTCTTATAAACTAAGGAAATTCAACCTAGATGGAGCTACTAAAAGGTCAGTGCAAAACTGGTCGGAAAACAGTTCCCAGAGAGTAATCAGAGGTTCACAGTCATGCTGGAAGGGTGTAACGAGTGGGGTCCCACAGGGATCAGTTCTGGGTCCAGTTCTGTTCAATATCTTCATCTATGATTTAGCTAATGGCATAGAGAGTACACTTATAAAGTTTGCGGACAATACCAAGCTGGGAGGGGTTGCATGGGCTTTGGAGGATAGGATTAAAATTCAACATGATCTGGACAAACTGGAGAAATGGTCTGAAGTAAATAGGATGAAATTCAATAAGGACAAATGCAAAGTACTCCACTTAGGAAGGAACAACCAGTTGCACACATGCAAAATAGGAAATGACTGTCTAGGAAGGAGTACTGTGGAAAGGGATCTGGGGGTCATAGTGGCTCACTAAATATTAGTCAACAAAGCAAAAAAAGCGAACATCATTCTGGGATGTATTAGCAGGAGTGCTGTAAGCAAGACACGAGAAGTAATTCCTCTGCACTGATTAGGCCTCAACTGGAGTATTGTGTCCAGTTCTGGGCACCACATTTCAGGAAAGATGTGGACAAATTGGAGAAAGTCCAGAGAAGAGCAACAAAAATGATTTGAGGTCTAGAAAACATGACCTATGAGGGAAGATTGAAAAAATTGGGGTTGTTTAGTCTGGAAAAGGGAAGACAGAGGAGATATAAGTTTTCAAGTACATAAAAGGTTGTTATAAGGAAGAGAGAGAAAATTATTATTATTAACCTCTAAGGATAGGACAAGAAGTGATGGGTTCAAATTGTAGCAAGAGAGGTTTAGGTTGGATATTAGGAAAAACTTCCCAACTGTCAAGGTGGTTAAGCACTGGAATAAATTGTCTAGGGAGGTTGTGGAATCTCCATCTTTGGAGGTTTTTAAGAGCAGTTTAGACAAACACCTGTCAGGAATGGTCTAGATAATACTTATTCCTGCCATGAGTGCAGGGAACTAGACTAGATGACCTCTCAAGGTCCCTTCCAATCCTACAATTCTATGCCCCTGGAAGGACAAAGCAACCAGCAGATCTGGTTGTTAGATTTAGCTAATCAGACAAAATAAACACAAACCTCAGACATGGCAGGCAACAAGATTTCGGTTCCTGGACCCATGGACATAGAAGGGGATGTCTTCAACAGTTAGATCTTCTTCAGAGCACAATGGTAAAATTATAAAATTGCCACAGGTCTGAATGAAAATGATAGACGAATAAGAGCTGCAACACTGCTGTCAGTAATGGGAAAAGAATGGCCCATCCTCCAGCAGCACCTGGACATGTCACCAGCAGACTGCAATGATGCCTCCAAAACTTTGGACACACTCCAAAACCATTTCAAACCTACACTAAATGCTATATATGAATGCTACCTCTTCAGCAAGTGGGAGCAAGCATCTCCAGAAACTGTTGACCCGTATATTGCTAAGCTGTCCAAAATGGCAGATTCACATGAGCACAACATTTTCGAAGAGGGGTTGATAGGAGATTGTTTAGTCATAGGAACCCAAAGACAAAAACTCAGATGAGAATGCTCAGAAACCTCACGTTAACACTAATAGGGGCCATAGAAATAGGTAAAGTGAGCAAACAAGCTCTCGCTCACATGGAGATGATAAACTCTTGTTGCATAAGTACTGTTCTAGTATTTGTTGTTTTAACTTTTTTTTATTACAGAACCAAATTTTGTTACTTAGGTATTCTGTCTTAAACAGGACAAGAGGAAGGTCTGAGAGAGAGCTTCCCATCCACAAGAGGGAGCTGCAGCTAGAATCTTTAAAGGCCTGACCTGTGCAACATCTCGTTAACACTGTAGAATAGTCAGCAGTAGGTCAGAGGACAGATCACAGCGATTAAAAAATAAAGAAGCAGTCAGTACTGTTCGTAACGTCTCAGATGAATGGAATAAAGGTCTGTTACTGTAAAACCTCAGGGGTTTCTGTGTCTTAGGGCTGGTCCACACTAGGGGCGGACATCGAAATAAGATACGCAACTTCAGCTACGAGAATAGCGGCGCGGGATCGACGTCCGCGGCTCCCCCGTCGACTCCACTAACTCCGCTCGCCCTGCTGGAGTTACGGAGTCGATGGGAGCGCGTTCGGGGATCGATGTATCGCGTCCAGACGAGACGCAATACATCGTTCCCCGCTATATCGATTTCTACCCGCCGATCCGGGCGGGTAGTGTAGACGTAGCCTTATTGACAGAACCAGAACAGATGAGGCTGCCCTTTAGTGACTTCTGTCCCTTCAGAGATAGAGGTTTTTCTTGCTATTATTTCTAGCTGCTCATGAAAGGGCCTTGAATAATCTAATTTGGCCCAGGCTAAACAATGAAGTGAAAGAAAGATGTTCTCAATGCAGGCATGATCAGAGTCTTGGCCACCTGCTTTAATTGTTCCCATCATCCTATAAACACCCGTTTTCTTAGATTGCGTTTTAAACAGCTGTTTTTTTCATCCAGTGCATTTCTCACAGACACTGACATCTGAGTGATGGCATTTGCTGCCTCATCTGAGAAGATGTATAGCTGCTTGTCATCATAGAAATCATATGCACATATAGGTTTCACAGTCTGCAGTACATACAACAAGGCTTGGTCTGTTTCTCTCACATATATAGAATAACGGGCATCAACAAAGTAAATTAGGACCAAATTTTACAGTCCTTTCTCAGTAAGACTCCACTGGAAGTTATATATGAGTTATGATGGCAGAATGTGGCAATAATAGTAAACCAAGAAGAGCAAACAGTCCAGTGTTGTTCAATTTAGGACTTTAATGGCCTTCCACTGATGTTCCCAGAATCTTCCCGAATCAAGGGCAGGTGGTGGCACCACCTGGTACACTCATGCTAATGAAGACAACATAATTCTGTCTCTAGGTAATTTTCACTTCCAAATGTCATTTCCAGTGATGAAGGTATTCAGCACTAATTTCACTTGATGTTATGAGTTAGAATAACAGAAGTAATTAGAATGTATCACCGGCTAGTTGCTGGCCAAATTTAAAAGTGTTTTGGAATTTTATACAAAAGTAAAAGTATCTGCAAACAATAATCTCTCTAACTATAACTTTAACTGAGCCAGAGTGATTAAAAAACAAACAAACAAAACTTGTTACAATTCACTGACGCCAACACCTTTGCATGTTAATTACAGCTAAAAGAAAATTATTATGGTCTTTTTATAAACTGCTGGAAAATAGGGATTACAGTTAACATATTTAATATTTCATGACTATTAAGGGAATGCAGGAATTCTTTATCATTGTTAACTGTCTGGAGACTATAGAGGTATACAGACATGTCAGAAGGACTGACCGTCAGTTCAATGGGTCTGTGGGACTACTCAGGAGCTTAAAGTGAAGAACATGCTTCAGTGCTTTGCTGGATCTGAGTCTTGGGGTCCAATCCAAAACCTACTCAAGTTAATGGCAAGAATCCCTTTGGCTTCAGTGATGTTTAGATCAGGACCTTAATGAGGAAATATGGACTGTGATGCTTTCACAATGCTGATGACACCCATTTCTGTATCTGTATTTTATATAATATTGAGTTCAGTGAGGTACTTACATTTATGAGTGTTTTCAGGATCGTGTGCATTAGTGTGGAAATCAATGAGACAAAGGTCTCGATCTTACACATGTTGAACTCAGTAGTAAAGCTCCCATTCCCTTTAATGATGGAGTATCAGTACTAAAATGAACATTTAAACCTATTTGTCATATGGACTAAGTTACTTAGCCTATTAGCACTTAAACTTTCCAGTTGCCATTGATAACTAGTCAATGTTTTCCTAGTATTTGCAGCATTTCTTGACACTGCTGCAGACACAAAGGTAACCTTGACTAGTATACTATGTATAAATACTTAGTATACTAGTCAATATTATAATCAGTATAAATAATTGACTAGTATACTAAGCATAAATAAGTAATAAGCCAATTATACTAAAGCAAAAAAATGGAAAGTTAAAAGCAACCAGTGTGCATGCAAAATGGTAATTTCCACACATTTAACATACAAATAATTAATTAACGTATACTTTAGGCAACCAGTTTTGAAAATTTGACCCTTTATGACTTCTTTATGATGTTGGATGGAGTATTTTATAATAGATTTTATATTCTAGAGGCAGCAGGCAGGGAAAAAAGTACTAGTTTCTTTTAGATTTTATAGTAATTTATATTGCTTTAAGAGAAGAGATTCAAGGGGAATTTTAAAAAAAGAGAAACTGTTTCTATAATAGGTATTAATTGAAAAATATTTTAACTTCAAAATGCTTTACTTTAGGATGGGATGGAAGATTTTGCTGCTTCTCACATTCTGCTAATTTCATCTCAGGATGATGTATAGGGTCTCAGAGGCTCCTTCAGCCATTAGTGAAGTTACAGCAATCATGATGATCATCTATTCCAGGGGTAGGCAACCGATGGCAGGTGTGCCAAAGGCGGCACGCGAGTTGATTTTCAGTGGCACTCACACTTCCGGGGTCCTGGCCACCAGTCCGGGGGGCTCTGCATTTTAATTTAATTTTAAATGAAGCTTCTTAAACATTTTAAAAACCTTATTTACTTTACATACAACAATAGTTTAGTTATATATTATAGACTTTTAGAAAGAGACCTTCTAAAAATGTTAAAATGAAATACTGGCACACGAAACCTTAAATTAGAGTGAATAAATGAAGACTCGGCACACCCCTTCTGAAAGGTTGCCGACCCCTGATCTATTCCCAACATCAAGGTTGGGTAGGACTGACTTTTGTCAGTCTCTTGGCTTAGACTTGAGGTGGCTGGTAGTCTAGAAACTAAGTTACAGCAATGGGGCAGTACAAATATTGCTCTGTAGCCTCAGGGGAGGATTCCTCCCCAGTAAAGTCTGTGTTTATTTGTTTTTCCTCAGCCTTCAGAAAATGTACTTACATCAGTCAATGGAGAGAAGGTTTGTGCATTTTGATTGAATAAGAATAGGGCCCATAATTGCTCACAACCCTGTAAATATATATTTATAGCAACTTTTTTCTTTTTAAAAGCGAATAAAATTACTGACAAATTTCATACATTAATGCAGTTAAAAACCATTGAATTATAAAAACTTGAAAGTTAATTAACACTCCAACAAATGGCTGGTATACAGCAACACGTGTGAACATAGCAAATCTCTGTCACTTTGTGAATATTCACAAATATAATCCAGTGCATTTTTTTTTTTTTTGGTATTCATTTCTAGCCATGGACAGGGCTGTAGAATGTATGAATTTCATTAATTTGCTCAAAGGGTAATTTGCCATTATCTATTTAGCTTTCAAACCAAATTTCAATGTTCCTCCTCTGAAAACTCCTCTTTGGCTTCACACAAATTGGAGGTGAAAATAGGAAATGTATTGACTTTCCATTTATCTGCCAAAAGAGTGTTTGGTTTCCCCCATCACCTCACCAATGATTTCACCAAGGTTGAGAATTTTTCATACAGTTCTATTCAATTGTCTGAAGAGGGATTGTTTTACGATGCAATAGCAGCCACAAAAGAGAGAGACACCCTTTTAAACAAGTTCAAAGGTAACACAAGATTGGGAGCAACTGTTTTATGTTCAGTTAAATACAGTTACTTTAAAGGTATCTTATACTTTTAGGACTAAGTTTTCAGAAGAGCTCAGCTCCCATTTAGAGATGTAAAATAAATTGAAAATCTGGCTCCAATAGTGAGTGCTGACTTGGCACATTTGAAAATATGGCCTTCAAATGATTAAAAAAACTGGATAACATGAGGAGACACTTGAACCCACTCATCTCCTTTAACTGTATTTAAATATATGGGGTTAGCACCTCATTTTTCTTGGGAGATGCTCTCAACTTGTTAGTTTTAGTTGGGAAGAAAAATTACACAGATAGATCCTTGTATAGGAAGATATTAGCCCTCTGCGGGATTTCTGTAGAGTGCTTCTTTCTAATTTGTTTTGTTTTAAACTTCTTTTCTTTGCTAACTTTGCTGTGTAATATCAATAATGTTGTTTTTTCTTCCTCACGAGATAACCTATGTCAATTTAGTTGTCTCTTTCTCTTAGTACATAAAACAGGTAAGATTTTGGAATAAACCCCATGAACAACTGCAATCTATTTTGCTTCTGGGACATGAACCAAAGTCCATTGCAGTCATTGGGACTCATTTCAATGACCTTTGGATCATGTCCATAAAGAGCTCAACAAATAGACTAGACAACTCTCTCTTTTCAAATAAGCTGCTGAACTATAGTGTAAGATGTGCTCTCCATGCACTTGTGAACTGTATTCAGGATACAGTTGCCAAAGCTGTTCAAGTTTTTCCAAAACAATTTATTGCATGTGATGGACAACAGCTGTTTAAATGAAAATTGCATTCACATGCATAAAATGTAGTCAAGCAATCTTGGGTTAAATATGAAAATAAAGGTCTGTGTGCAGTTTTTTTGTAGCCTTGATGGTCCCAGGATCTGAGAGAGAAAAACGAGGGGGGAGATAATATCTTTTATTGAACAAACTTCTATTGTTAGAAGAGACAGACAAGCGTTCAAGCAATAGAGTAATTGATGTTTCATCAACAGAAATTGATCCAGTAGAAGATATTAGCTCATCCACCTTGTCTCCCTCAAAATAAAGGTAAGTTATATTCATGTTCAGTGCATGCCACAAATAGTAAGAAAGGAGCTGAATAAATATGTACTTCCTTAGTTCCTAGTGGAAGTGGTTGAGTAAGAAGCATATCTCCATCTTACTGGACCCAGAGGTATCATTTTCTACTTGAACAGCTTGGGGAACAGATTGCTTACATCAACATGCTCTTTAAAGTAAAAAGCCTGGCACAGGACCCAGAGCTCACACATCATAACCTTCTAGGGCTTCATCTTTTGTCCCAGTTTGTCTAGCTGGTCCCAGTGTCTCATAATGATAAATAGAGTGTTTTATCTTTCATTCTACATTTAATGAGAGTTGTAAACATGTGTTGTTCTTTACATAAGAGTTGGTGGAATGGTAATAAAATATTCAATAAAATGGTTTATTGGTATCCTAGGACATTTGGGCAGAGAGCCCCAAATGACATGAAATGTGAAAGAGGACGTGTGGATCTCCAATTCACAATGAGCAATCTGACATTATCACTGAAACACGACAACAGTTATTGTTCCAACTCTTTAAACCAGGTTAATTCCTGATCCTATAGAATGTTGATTCCCTCCTCAACAGCCGTTGGTCATGAAGGTTCAAAACCTATACAGATTGTGGCCCAGTAGAAATCCAACAGAAATTAATCTTTACACTTTCTTAACTGTGTCAAAAAAGTCAACCAAAAAAGATTTAAAAATAAAACCAATGGGTTTTATTTATTTATTAAAAATAAAATAAATGGGTCGGTCTGACACATTTCATTCTTGTGTGTGCACGTTTGACAAAGTTTACCAACGTGTAAAAACTCAGGGCCGAAGTCCCTGGCAACATAGTCTGGTGAAAAAGAGGACTGTGCTGAAAGGCAGGAGACCTGTAGTCTATTCCTTACTCTGGCACTGACCTGATGTGAAACTTGGGCAAGTCATTCATCTCTCTGGCTGTAGTTTTCCTCCCATCCTGTCTGCCTTGTCTATTTAGACTAATCTGGTTGGGGCATAGAGTGCCTCTCATTATGTGTTTTATATAGCATCTGGCTCTGACCCCCTATATTGATTGTCTCTAAATGCTACTGTAATATAAATAATTACACAAAGACCTATGGTAAACAAATATTAAAGTTACAAATTCAACCACACAAAAAGTTAGGAAATCCTAGAATGAAGGTCTACAATCTTAATTTGCCCCCTTGTGCTTATGCATGATGATAGTCTTTAAGTTACACAATCACATACAATTTTTTCCACAGGACCCTGGCACATTCAGCATAGGTGCCAACTCTGTGGGTGCTCCAGGGCTGGAGCACCCATTGGGGAAAAAAATGGTGGGTGCCGAGCACCCACCAGCAGCCCCCCTACCAGAACCTCCCCCTCCCCCAAACGCCTCCTGCCTGCTGGCAGACCCCACCAATCAGCGCCTTCCCCGCTCTCCCAGGGCCTACCGCCTGCTGCCGACCAGCTGTTTCATGGCATCAGGAGGCACTGAGGGGGAGGGGAGAGGAACAAGGGCACAGCATGCTTGAGGGAGGGGGCATGGGGATGGGAAGAGGCAGGGAAAAGGCGGGGGGATGAGACTTTGGGGGAAGGGGTGGTGTGGAGGGTGGGGCCTGGATGGAGCCGGGGAGGGAGCACCCCCTGGCAGATTAGAAACTCAGCACCTATGACATTCAGTGCACACAATAAACAGTACTCAATTAATGAGCAGCTATTCAATATTTTGTTAATCCTCATCATTCAAAATTCATGCCTTATTTACTACATGAGACCAAATCCTGGTCTGAATATAGACTTATTAATTTCCCCATGGGCTTTTCTATGGTGCTTGTCACTATAATATCTGCGGGTTTCACAAACTTTAATGATTTTATTTTCACAACATCCCAGTAAGGTCAAGTGTTGGTATTATCCCTATTTTACAGATTGAACTGAGACAGGGGAGGTTAAGGTCAAGAGTATCTACTAACTTTCGCTGCCCAAATTCAGACCTTTAGGATCTACTTTTTTCAGAGTACTTAGCATTTTATATCACTTTCTGTTCAACGCTCAGTTCCCACTGAGTGCTTGCCTCATGGGTCAGAAGTTCCTTACTCATAACATGAGGAATACATAGTTAATAAGCACCGGGAAAAGTTTGATTTAAATGACTTGCCCAACTTCATATAGGAACTCTGTAGCAGAGGCAGGGATAGAATCCAGTTTCTCAGTACAACACTCAGCTGCCTTAACCATAAGACCATCTATTCTCTTCCTACAGTCCCCTACATCATTCACTATGCACCTTCTAACTTTTACAACACATAATTAATCCCCAGAGCAGCTCTAACTTGGGTATGGAAAGAGGCAGGGCTCCTGTGGAAAAACTAGTATGCGGACATGGAATTAAAGACTTATCATAATGCAGTCACACAAGCAATCAAATTAAGATTGCACGGGCAAAGTACATGGCATCTGGTCCTAATATTCCATTTATTTGAATGGATGCTTCATTTACAATTACTGCTGAAACACACACACTGTCCAGTAGTGCTAATGGGTTAAGTATGAGTGCTATGACTATTGTATGGCTACCGCCACACTTTGTAGAGGAGGTCAGAAATTCAGGGCTAGTCTACACTGGCAATGTTATAGCGCTGTCGCGGCAGCACTTTAACGTGGCTTGTATGGTCACGGCAGAGCGCTGGAAGAGAGCTCTCCCAGCGCTCTAAAAAAACCCCACCTCCACGAGGGGCATGGCTCCCGGTGTTGGTGCACAGTCTACACTGGTGCTTTACAGCGCTGAAACTTGCAACGCTCCGGGGGGTGTTTTTTCACCCCCCTGAGCAAGAAAGTTGCAGCGCTGTAAAGTGACAGTGTAGACAAGCCCTCATGTTCTTGTACACACACACACACACACACACACACACACACACACACACACACACACACACAAATTCATTTGATAGAAGTAATGTGTTTAAAATAACCAGGTCCTTGTGTTATTTGTCCTGTTCCCAACCAGGGTAATTCTGCTTCCAGAAAGTCCTTTAGAATCAACCTGATTAGTAGAGCAATGGGTTATTTTCAGCATGATGAGACAGTCATGAAAGGATGAGTCATACTGACTTTTCAGGTGTCTTAGTAGACTGCTGATGCACTATGGAAACATACCACCTACATTCATTCCATTGATTTAAATGGAGTGTGTCTAAAATGACAACAGCACACCAGGTGCTGTTGAGAAACATCCGTAAAGGGATTAAATAGACCTAATATTGCATTAATTGGTTTAACATTAATTTTTAGTTCCCTAATGTTTCCCAAGACATAGTATCAGTTGGGGTTGTTCTTACAATACATTAATGCAGAAAATCTACAGGCTGCAGTGGTATTTTGACAGGCAATAATCAAATTTTCCTATTGACTTCAATAGCCATTGGATCTGGCTGCAAATCCCAGTAGAGATAGGCAGAGTATTCACAGTGAACAACTCATTTGACAAATTTTTCCCTCTTTTTAATTCATGAATGGGTTGTGTATAAAATGTTTTTTACAAATTTGTTCTTTATTCAAAATTGCTACTAGAAAAAATCCTGTGAACATATTTCAGCCTAGAGATTGTGTGCACTCTATTCACAGCATGTGTTCACTAAATCCCTTAGTTGTTATTAGTCATAGTACTCACATGACATTACTTTAGTTAAGGAGCAGAAACAATGTAACTGCAATAAAACGGAGCAGTTTGTAGAGTTAGAAGGAGCAAGGCTAGCTGGATAAAGCAATTTCTGGGACATTTTAAACTGTTTCCTTTCTGGGTCACTTGACTCAAGCCTTAGCTGGAGCATCACTGCAAAACTGAGGCTATTGTAATATCCTAAGCTAGGGTAAAATTAAAACATTAGTTATAGTCAGTGGTGTACCAACAGATATATTAAGGCTGAACAGCACTTTTTATGATAATCACCAGTTTTTATTTGCCTACGACCTTGTGAAACTTCACCTCTCTGGCTCAAATTTTCCAGACTTGCTCTGTGTCTGAGGGTAATTTTTTTTCTAGCCTTTTCATTGAAAATGTGAGCACAAAGACTTGTAGCTTTGAAGACTGAGGTGAGGGAGTTTTAAACAATTTCTCTCATCTCGTTCAAACAGAGTAACTCTGGGTTCATGCACAGTCTCAGACGCAAAGGATATATGGCCATCTCCTGATCTGTTTTTCTCTGTTGCCTTTGTGACAGGGTTTTGGCCACAGGCAGTTCAATGGTCTTTCATGTGAATGGTGTGGTCATGTGTGTTGGACTATATAGTGTAACTGTAACTATATAGTGTGTTAACACCAGTCTTCTCACTTAGGTTCACATCTGTGTCTCATATTCTATACCCTGCAATATGGGAGACAATGGTTTAAGACCCTGCTCATTCATGCCAGAGAAGCGACTTGAATCTGGTCTTCTACATCCCGGCCTAGTACCCTAATCACCAAGCTATAGCATCTCTCTTACTCACTGTGTCAGGACCCACTAATCCTTTTTGACAAAGCTTTTGTCAAAACAGCTATATCCCCACAAAATGTTTTTACTTTGATGAAACAGCATATTTCACCCAAATTTCCTATTGTCAAAAATGTTCTGACCAGCTGTACTGTGCAGCAATGGTTTAAATATCTGCCAAATGCATTTTTATCTGTGACGGTTTGGGGAATTGGTCTATGTACAACGTATGAAATCTGGTTCATGTTAAGAAATTGCTGCATCATGGACTCTCTCAGTGTATGTGGAATCCATCGTTTGCTATGGAGGCTGTAGTACATCCCTGCCAAACTGAGTATAATGGTGCCTTATTAACCTTGATGACTGTGCACTGATCAAAGAATGGGTACTGTGATGGGGCGGACTTAGTCCCTGTCTCACCCCACCCCAGAAAAAAGCAGAAGAGAAGTCCTCCAAGCAGCCTACAGAGGGGCTGCTGTAGCAGCCAATCAGGGGCCAAAATGGCCATATAGAAGGAAGCAGCAGCAGCTGCAGAGCAGTCAGTTACTGCCTGGAGCTCAAAGAGTGAGAACTGGGTGCCTGGCTGGAAGAGCAGCAGGACTCTGAACCACTCAGGCAGGATTGAGCCCAGGAAAGGCTGCTGAAAACCGGGTTCCTGGCTGGCTGGAAGAGCAGCAGAACCATGGACAGGTCAGTGCTGGCAAGCTGTGCCCTGGGGCTTAGCCCAGAACCTAGCCAGCCTGGGCAAGGGCTGCCAAAAGGACACCTACTGATGGTACTGAGATGGGCCCTTGTTGGGCTATGAAAGAAAGCAGTGTCCCATACCAGGGCCATGAGAAAGAACTAGTGACTGTCTACCCTAGAAAGGGGTGGGGGAGGAGAGAGACAGTGTGTGTGACTAGGCCGGAGAGCTGAATCACTGGAGACCCCCTGAATAACCATTGGCCAGGGAGATGCTTGTGAGAGGTGGATGCCACCTCATTCAAAAATTTGGCTCATCAGGTAAACACCAGAAGCTTTCAGAATGCCCCCTAAAATGATGATGTATTTTTGTTAACTTGCTTAACTTCCCTGAGGGAGATTTTTTTTCCTTCCCTCTTTCCTTCCTTTGCTAAGACAACACCGAGTGTCCGACAAATGCACAAAAGCAAGGAAATAGGGAATTGAGCCTGCAACTCTATTTTTAATTAACCTGCCAGTCTGCTATATATATTGCAGCCCATATGGTGACTCCCCCTCATATGATGTGGGGAAAGAATTGCAGCCTCAATTCCCTGTTTCCTTGGCAATCAGCCCCCTAACATTATTTTTATGTTGGTGATGTTCTCAATTTTTCTGTGAGTTTATCTTAACTATGCTATTGATGGCTAACCTCCTACTGTTCTGTATACATCCAATCTACCAAGAGCAGAATAAAACCTGCCTGCAGTGAACATTCACTTCATGCTGGTTTGTATCTTCATTTCAACTGGGAAAGACACTAGATGAGCAAACAGATGCCTTCTAGAGGGAAACAGGTGCACAATACACCCACTTTACATACTGATTGTGCCATTATATCCTCTGACACAATATTGTGGAAGTTAGAGCTGTATACAGTGTCTATTTTTAACTAGAAAATTCTCCTTACTCTTTCATTTAGACTCTTTTAGACTAAATTTTTTAAAAAACTGCAAAACCAAATAACCAGATAAGCCAAAACCAAATAAGATTGAGGCCAGCAAATAGTTTTTGCTCCACTTGGCAGTAAGGTTCATCATTGTTTATGGTTTGTGAAACCCCTGAGTAGGTTAACTGGTACCCCTTTCAGAAGTTGTTGGATAACAATATCATGTTCTTGGAATAAATTAGCCAGTGAGAATTGTACTGATAATGTAATGCTTGTACTGTGATATCTCATTCCAAAGCTTTGCTGGGTTCAGTTTCTCTGGAAGTGTCCTTGTAACATGGTAGCTGGAGGCTATGGAACTAGTCAGCTCTGATTACTAAAGAGGCACACTTGAATTGGTTCAGGTAAGTCCTCTGTGAAGGTCAGCAGGTAGCTGCAGTGAAAGGGGGAGGCTCAGGTCAGGCTGCACTACCAGAAACCTAGGCTCCAGTCTTGTAGGGCCTGGGAGTAGAGTGAATTGGAGACTGCTGGGCATGAGCAAGCTCCTGCAGAAAGGCCTGGGATGTGGGGGTTTCCTTAGTCTGAGAGCAGGAAAAACCTGGGAATGACCTGACGAGGATAAAATGGATGGACTGTGTTTTGGGCCTTTGGGTTTTATTGTGGAGCTTTACTTAGGTGAATAAACTTGGAGCCCCCAAGAAGGAGTGGTGAATGGACAAGAAAAGCCTTCTGCTTAAGAAGGCCTTTGAGGGAGAAATCGTTAGCAGGGCACTGCACAGGCACCCCTGTCTAGAGGAGGTGGCTGATCTAATGCAGGACTGTAATGGGAACTGTCTCTCACCGGTCTTCTCAAGCACTTTCAATTGGAGCTCAAGTTATGTTGATGTCTTACACTTCTTAATAGCTTTATAATTCACTTCTGGACTCTTAAATGCAATTAGCCGTACACAGCAGAGTTAAAACAATTGGTGATGTAGAAGTCCCATTTCATGACCTAGGTTGCACTCCAACAGCCTGTGCCACTTTGCTGGTACAAAACAATCTTAATCTCAGAAAATCTACTGCCAGGAGGATCTTCTGGTTGTGGTGATGCACTGCAGTGGCTCCTATGCTATCACATTCCCTATTGTGGGTGAAGCTGGTTGTGGCTTGAGGTTTGGGAGACTTGCCAGGGTACCTAGACCAGTGGTTCCCAAACTTGTTCTTCTGCTTCTGCAGGGAAAGTCCCTGGCGGGCCGGGCCGGTTCATTTACCTGCCGCGTCTGCAGGTTCGGCCGATTGCGGCTCCCACTGGCCGTGGTTCGCTGCTCCAGGCCAATGGGAGCTGCTGGAAGCGGCGCGGGCCAAGGGACATACTGGCCCTGCTTCCAGCAGCTCCCATTGGCCTGAAGCAGCAAACCGCGGCCACTGGGAGCTGCGATCAGCCAAACCTGCGGACGCGGCAGGTAAACGAACCGTCCCGGCCCACCAGGGGCTTTCCCTGCACAAGCGGCGGAACAAGTTTGGGAACCACTGACTTAGACAATCCTTTACAGCTGTAATGGCCTCTTGGAGTCATGGGCAGCTTCTGTAAAGCAGACTCAGTATCAGGAGGTGTGTAAAGGGCATAATCTTTCATCCCCANTTACAGCTGTAATGGCCTCTTGGAGTCATGGGCAGCTTCTGTAAAGCAGACTCAGTATCAGAAGGTGTGTAAAGGGCATAATCTTTCATCCCCAGTCCNACACACACACACACACACACACACACACACACACACACACACACACACACACAAATTCATTTGATAGAAGTAATGTGTTTAAAATAACCAGGTCCTTGTGTTATTTGTCCTGTTCCCAACCAGGGTAATTCTGCTTCCAGAAAGTCCTTTAGAATCAACCTGATTAGTAGAGCAATGGGTTATTTTCAGCATGATGAGACAGTCATGAAAGGATGAGTCATACTGACTTTTCAGGTGTCTTAGTAGACTGCTGATGCACTATGGAAACATACCACCTACATTCATTCCATTGATTTAAATGGAGTGTGTCTAAAATGACAACAGCACACCAGGTGCTGTTGAGAAACATCCGTAAAGGGATTAAATAGACCTAATATTGCATTAATTGGTTTAACATTAATTTTTAGTTCCCTAATGTTTCCCAAGACATAGTATCAGTTGGGGTTGTTCTTACAATACATTAATGCAGAAAATCTACAGGCTGCAGTGGTATTTTGACAGGCAATAATCAAATTTTCCTATTGACTTCAATAGCCATTGGATCTGGCTGCAAATCCCAGTAGAGATAGGCAGAGTATTCACAGTGAACAACTCATTTGACAAATTTTTCCCTCTTTTTAATTCATGAATGGGTTGTGTATAAAATGTTTTTTACAAATTTGTTCTTTATTCAAAATTGCTACTAGAAAAAATCCTGTGAACATATTTCAGCCTAGAGATTGTGTGCACTCTATTCACAGCATGTGTTCACTAAATCCCTTAGTTGTTATTAGTCATAGTACTCACATGACATTACTTTAGTTAAGGAGCAGAAACAATGTAACTGCAATAAAACGGAGCAGTTTGTAGAGTTAGAAGGAGCAAGGCTAGCTGGATAAAGCAATTTCTGGGACATTTTAAACTGTTTCCTTTCTGGGTCACTTGACTCAAGCCTTAGCTGGAGCATCACTGCAAAACTGAGGCTATTGTAATATCCTAAGCTAGGGTAAAATTAAAACATTAGTTATAGTCAGTGGTGTACCAACAGATATATTAAGGCTGAACAGCACTTTTTATGATAATCACCAGTTTTTATTTGCCTACGACCT
Organism: Platysternon megacephalum; assembly: GCA_003942145.1. Taxonomy (NCBI): domain Eukaryota; kingdom Metazoa; phylum Chordata; order Testudines; family Platysternidae; genus Platysternon; species Platysternon megacephalum. The sequence continues at coordinate 6,437,266 of QXTE01000063.1, forward strand.
TGTGAAACTTCACCTCTCTGGCTCAAATTTTCCAGACTTGCTCTGTGTCTGAGGGTAATTTTTTTTCTAGCCTTTTCATTGAAAATGTGAGCACAAAGACTTGTAGCTTTGAAGACTGAGGTGAGGGAGTTTTAAACAATTTCTCTCATCTCGTTCAAACAGAGTAACTCTGGGTTCATGCACAGTCTCAGACGCAAAGGATATATGGCCATCTCCTGATCTGTTTTTCTCTGTTGCCTTTGTGACAGGGTTTTGGCCACAGGCAGTTCAATGGTCTTTCATGTGAATGGTGTGGTCATGTGTGTTGGACTATATAGTGTAACTGTAACTATATAGTGTGTTAACACCAGTCTTCTCACTTAGGTTCACATCTGTGTCTCATATTCTATACCCTGCAATATGGGAGACAATGGTTTAAGACCCTGCTCATTCATGCCAGAGAAGCGACTTGAATCTGGTCTTCTACATCCCGGCCTAGTACCCTAATCACCAAGCTATAGCATCTCTCTTACTCACTGTGTCAGGACCCACTAATCCTTTTTGACAAAGCTTTTGTCAAAACAGCTATATCCCCACAAAATGTTTTTACTTTGATGAAACAGCATATTTCACCCAAATTTCCTATTGTCAAAAATGTTCTGACCAGCTGTACTGTGCAGCAATGGTTTAAATATCTGCCAAATGCATTTTTATCTGTGACGGTTTGGGGAATTGGTCTATGTACAACGTATGAAATCTGGTTCATGTTAAGAAATTGCTGCATCATGGACTCTCTCAGTGTATGTGGAATCCATCGTTTGCTATGGAGGCTGTAGTACATCCCTGCCAAACTGAGTATAATGGTGCCTTATTAACCTTGATGACTGTGCACTGATCAAAGAATGGGTACTGTGATGGGGCGGACTTAGTCCCTGTCTCACCCCACCCCAGAAAAAAGCAGAAGAGAAGTCCTCCAAGCAGCCTACAGAGGGGCTGCTGTAGCAGCCAATCAGGGGCCAAAATGGCCATATAGAAGGAAGCAGCAGCAGCTGCAGAGCAGTCAGTTACTGCCTGGAGCTCAAAGAGTGAGAACTGGGTGCCTGGCTGGAAGAGCAGCAGGACTCTGAACCACTCAGGCAGGATTGAGCCCAGGAAAGGCTGCTGAAAACCGGGTTCCTGGCTGGCTGGAAGAGCAGCAGAACCATGGACAGGTCAGTGCTGGCAAGCTGTGCCCTGGGGCTTAGCCCAGAACCTAGCCAGCCTGGGCAAGGGCTGCCAAAAGGACACCTACTGATGGTACTGAGATGGGCCCTTGTTGGGCTATGAAAGAAAGCAGTGTCCCATACCAGGGCCATGAGAAAGAACTAGTGACTGTCTACCCTAGAAAGGGGTGGGGGAGGAGAGAGACAGTGTGTGTGACTAGGCCGGAGAGCTGAATCACTGGAGACCCCCTGAATAACCATTGGCCAGGGAGATGCTTGTGAGAGGTGGATGCCACCTCATTCAAAAATTTGGCTCATCAGGTAAACACCAGAAGCTTTCAGAATGCCCCCTAAAATGATGATGTATTTTTGTTAACTTGCTTAACTTCCCTGAGGGAGATTTTTTTTCCTTCCCTCTTTCCTTCCTTTGCTAAGACAACACCGAGTGTCCGACAAATGCACAAAAGCAAGGAAATAGGGAATTGAGCCTGCAACTCTATTTTTAATTAACCTGCCAGTCTGCTATATATATTGCAGCCCATATGGTGACTCCCCCTCATATGATGTGGGGAAAGAATTGCAGCCTCAATTCCCTGTTTCCTTGGCAATCAGCCCCCTAACATTATTTTTATGTTGGTGATGTTCTCAATTTTTCTGTGAGTTTATCTTAACTATGCTATTGATGGCTAACCTCCTACTGTTCTGTATACATCCAATCTACCAAGAGCAGAATAAAACCTGCCTGCAGTGAACATTCACTTCATGCTGGTTTGTATCTTCATTTCAACTGGGAAAGACACTAGATGAGCAAACAGATGCCTTCTAGAGGGAAACAGGTGCACAATACACCCACTTTACATACTGATTGTGCCATTATATCCTCTGACACAATATTGTGGAAGTTAGAGCTGTATACAGTGTCTATTTTTAACTAGAAAATTCTCCTTACTCTTTCATTTAGACTCTTTTAGACTAAATTTTTTAAAAAACTGCAAAACCAAATAACCAGATAAGCCAAAACCAAATAAGATTGAGGCCAGCAAATAGTTTTTGCTCCACTTGGCAGTAAGGTTCATCATTGTTTATGGTTTGTGAAACCCCTGAGTAGGTTAACTGGTACCCCTTTCAGAAGTTGTTGGATAACAATATCATGTTCTTGGAATAAATTAGCCAGTGAGAATTGTACTGATAATGTAATGCTTGTACTGTGATATCTCATTCCAAAGCTTTGCTGGGTTCAGTTTCTCTGGAAGTGTCCTTGTAACATGGTAGCTGGAGGCTATGGAACTAGTCAGCTCTGATTACTAAAGAGGCACACTTGAATTGGTTCAGGTAAGTCCTCTGTGAAGGTCAGCAGGTAGCTGCAGTGAAAGGGGGAGGCTCAGGTCAGGCTGCACTACCAGAAACCTAGGCTCCAGTCTTGTAGGGCCTGGGAGTAGAGTGAATTGGAGACTGCTGGGCATGAGCAAGCTCCTGCAGAAAGGCCTGGGATGTGGGGGTTTCCTTAGTCTGAGAGCAGGAAAAACCTGGGAATGACCTGACGAGGATAAAATGGATGGACTGTGTTTTGGGCCTTTGGGTTTTATTGTGGAGCTTTACTTAGGTGAATAAACTTGGAGCCCCCAAGAAGGAGTGGTGAATGGACAAGAAAAGCCTTCTGCTTAAGAAGGCCTTTGAGGGAGAAATCGTTAGCAGGGCACTGCACAGGCACCCCTGTCTAGAGGAGGTGGCTGATCTAATGCAGGACTGTAATGGGAACTGTCTCTCACCGGTCTTCTCAAGCACTTTCAATTGGAGCTCAAGTTATGTTGATGTCTTACACTTCTTAATAGCTTTATAATTCACTTCTGGACTCTTAAATGCAATTAGCCGTACACAGCAGAGTTAAAACAATTGGTGATGTAGAAGTCCCATTTCATGACCTAGGTTGCACTCCAACAGCCTGTGCCACTTTGCTGGTACAAAACAATCTTAATCTCAGAAAATCTACTGCCAGGAGGATCTTCTGGTTGTGGTGATGCACTGCAGTGGCTCCTATGCTATCACATTCCCTATTGTGGGTGAAGCTGGTTGTGGCTTGAGGTTTGGGAGACTTGCCAGGGTACCTAGACCAGTGGTTCCCAAACTTGTTCTTCTGCTTCTGCAGGGAAAGTCCCTGGCGGGCCGGGCCGGTTCATTTACCTGCCGCGTCTGCAGGTTCGGCCGATTGCGGCTCCCACTGGCCGTGGTTCGCTGCTCCAGGCCAATGGGAGCTGCTGGAAGCGGCGCGGGCCAAGGGACATACTGGCCCTGCTTCCAGCAGCTCCCATTGGCCTGAAGCAGCAAACCGCGGCCACTGGGAGCTGCGATCAGCCAAACCTGCGGACGCGGCAGGTAAACGAACCGTCCCGGCCCACCAGGGGCTTTCCCTGCACAAGCGGCGGAACAAGTTTGGGAACCACTGACTTAGACAATCCTTTACAGCTGTAATGGCCTCTTGGAGTCATGGGCAGCTTCTGTAAAGCAGACTCAGTATCAGAAGGTGTGTAAAGGGCATAATCTTTCATCCCCAGTCCTCAAGGGAGGGATAGCTCAGTGGTTTGAGCATTGGCCTGCTAAACCCAGGGTTGTGAGTTCAATCCTTGAGGGGGCCACTTAGGGATCTGGGGCAAAATTGGTCCTGCTAGTGAAGGCAGGGGGCTGGACTCGATGACCCTTCGGGGTCCCTTCCAGCTCTATGAGATAGGTATATCTCCATATATTAATTAATTAGCTGTGCTGACCACTCTTTGGTCATAGTTTAGGAGCTATCCCCTACAAGTTGAAATGTCCCCGGTATTGCAAAGAGATGGCAAAAAATGTGGCATCATTGATTTTCTGTTGCTCACATGCCCAGTGCTCTGTCCCAGGGAACTGGTTTCTCTAACAGACTTTATAGGCATCCTCTGCACCAATGCTACATCTTCCCACCACAGCTGCCAAAGAACATTAAGGCTCGGATTGTCTTCCTTGGCTTTCACCAGCTGGTCATTTACTGCACAAAAGGAAAAAGATCCATTTAATGGTAGGAGAGAGGTAAGTTATATGTAATATCCTCCTGAAATCTAAATGTTTCATAGTACAGCATTAACCTTAATACTAATTAATAAAGTAACAATACTGCTGTATATTTGTACTTGATTTATATCAAGACTTCACACTGATGTCAATGGGAGGTTCTGGGTGCCAAGCACTGTTGAAAAAAAATCAGGACACACATTTAGGTGCTTAACTATGGAATTTGGGGCCTGACTCTGAACCCACTTTTGACAATTTTGCACCTTTTTATCCTGGATCCCTGTACTCCCATTTCAGTACCTCTTCTCTTTCTTCAGCTTATGACATGCAACAGCTTTTAACCCCTTAACGTTAATGAACAACTTTCAAGAGTTGGTATGACATTCATAAACATTTCTTTAGCTTGTTCAACTTTTCCACTCACTGCCCCACAATAGAATGAATACAGCATGGGAATTCAGAAATCTACAAGGCAGACAGTCAATAATATCTAGTTGCAAATGTCCCTTTTGTTTGACAATTTTCCTGAAGACTAGATACATATGGAGTCTACAGGGACTCCTTTAAGATCTTTATGAATATTTGAAAGGGCATCTGGATCCATGGCTACACAGGGCGATCAATTGCTATGAATTTTTATTTCCCCATGCACTCAATAGGAATGACATGACAGGTATTTATTATCACCAAGCTTAACTTAAAAATATCAGGCTTCTTTATGATGGGACTGAGGGAATCACAAAGAACTCCCCAACACACACACACACACAAAGAAGTAACCTTATTTAAGCTGAGGGTGGAACAACAGATTATTTAATTACCACAATTATAGTACAATTGAATGGTTCCCGTTATTTTTAGATGCTGAACAGTCCTATCTGAATTCCTGTGCTGCTCCTTTTTGAAGTTTGAAATACAGTTTATGAATTACTCTGGAGTCCGCAAAAATGAAAAATAAAAAGCTTTTTTACACTGATTCAAGATCAAATTAAAAATTGGGGATCTGAAATAGAAATCTCCTTACTTCCATTTGCAGTGATTAATTTGCTCTGCAAAAAAGCCTTCTTCCCCCCTCCCACCCCCCCAGGGTTTTTAGCTACTGCTATTATTTGCCTCTCTCAAAATCTCTGGTTTCAAAGCTATTTAAAAATGTCTCTATATTGCTGAAAAATCAACTACCATTGTATTGGCTCTCATTTAAGGGTGCCTCAGATTGCTTCATAAACATTAACTAACTAACCCTCAATATCCTGATGAGATTAGTTTAGTTTAAATTGATGTAATATTACCTAAAGCACAAAGGGCCTGATCTAATACCTTTTGCAGTCAATGGAAAGATCCCCATTCATCAGGCCCAAAGTGCTGTACCTTACACTTAGATGTGCAGAAATGGGAAAGTTACAGCTAAATCTATAGCTTCTCTCAACTGGAAACTCTGCTCCAGTCACCAAATATTTCTTCATGGTTTCATAGAGTTTAAGGCCAGAAGGGACCATTAGATCATCTAGTCTGACCTCCTGTATATCACTGGCCGTTGTATTTCACCCAGATACCTCTATACCAGTGGTTCCCAAACTTGTTCCGCTGCTTGTGCAGGGAAAGCCGCCGGCGGGCCAGACCAGTTTGTTTACCTGCCGCATCCACGGGTTCGGCTGATCGCGGCTCCCACTGGCCGCGGTTCGCTGCTCCAGGCCAATGGGAGCTGCTGGAAGTGGCGTGGGCCAAGAGATGTACTGGCTGCCGCTTCCAGTAGCTCCCATTGGCCTGGAGCAGTGAACCGCGGCCATTGGGAGCCGCGATCGGCCGAACCTGCGGACGCGGCAAGTAAACAAACCTGTCCGGCCCGCCAGGGGCTTTCCCTGCACAAGCGGCGGAACAAGTTTGGGAACCACTGCTATATACTGAGCCAAAAGACTTTAGTTAGATTAAAGCACTTCAGTCCTCAGGAGACTGTGTGCTACTGGCAGAGAACAGGAGAGACCAAGGTGTCACCAAGGCCCTGAAATGGCAGGAAATTGATCAGGTGAGATATGCCCAGACTGCAGTGGAAGGCAAAAACCCACAAGGTCTCTGCCTAAAATTTCTTCCTAACCCTAAATCTGGCAATCAGAAAGACCTTGAACATTTGAGCAAGAACCACCAGCCAGCCAATGGTCATCTGAATTGGTAAACCCATGACTGGCTAGCTGAATACATGATGGCTCATGCTGACTCTCTGCCTGTGCACTTAAAACCAGTTCCAGATCCATACTTTTTAAAAACAGAGCTGTTGTGGAAAAAAATGACTAAAGTTAGAATTTTGAAATGTAGTATGGATTTGTGGGTTAGTGACTTTAAATGGGGTAGGAGGGAAAAGGGATTTTACTTAGCAGTTACAAGTCTGAATATTGTATGCTGAGTGTGCACACCAGAATATTTAAGTGTACAGACAGGCATTAAAAGATAGATGTCCTAAGCATTCATAAGCTAATTAAGTGTACAGCTACTCAAATACATACTGGCTTACAGTTCCCATTGGTGAAATGACAGAGCTTTTAAGCTATGCTGATCTAATAGCGCTGATTAAAGAGACTTGTAAATTCTGCAAGTTTACTTATTTATCTATTGGATTTTCTCTTAAACAAAACAAAACAAAAAAACCTAGGGAAATTAAATACAAAAATCTCTGCACTGATGCAGTGTGAATGTTGTCCAGTTTAAAATGACTTTTAAAACAAAAAACAGGGAACAGAAAAAAACAAGGTTTCAATGTCAATGCTAACTGTAAGTTGCACATATGGACTTTTTTCTATTGCTGTTTTTCTTAAATGTTTGATAGGCTTGATCCTGTACCCTAAACTTATAATAGTTCCATTGATTCCAACTTCTTCCTTTATTAGTAGAAAACTGTCTGAATTGTCTGCTAACTCCTTAACTTGGGCCCAGTTATCTACTCATTCCGGCAATAGTTTACTCACAATGTCAAAGGGACTGCTTACATAAGTAAAGTTGTGCGTGAGTAAAGTTATACACATGCATTCGTCTTTGCAGGGTTGGGGCCCAAATGAGGCAGATTTCCTACTAAAGTCAATAGGATTTCAGCCTGATTAAAGAATATAGGATCAGGCTCATTTTCCCAGCACCACCAATTTCTCATTCTTCACAATAGTAAGCATTTTTCTTAAATCATTTCATATAATCACCTTCAGTTAGGTGATCTCAGATTCTTCTGTCTAAGCTATATTAAAATACAATTCTGTCAGAAAAGTCCTAATCTTGAATACCAATCAAATCAGATTCTGCTTTACTAGGACTGGATATGCTAATTTTAGGTCTCAAGTCTCCGGATAGAGGGTGGGGGGAGAACTTCTGCTTGACTAGACTTCTTAAGTAAAAACTGCAAAGACTGGAATGTAAAAATGTTCATAAAGCCACAAATCTAGAGCATTTTAAGAAAGATCATTTGGGGAGGAAATAAACCTTTGCTACTCCCTAGTTATCTATCTTGGATACTCATACTACCCACATCACTATAGAGCTGAGAATCTCTCAGTCTTTAATGTATTTCTGCTCACAGCACCCCTGTAAGGAAGGTTAGTAATGTTTCGTCATTTTACAGGTGGGAAACTGAGACTAAGTAACTTGCCAGGGTCACACAGAAATCTATAGCAAAGTAGGAAATTGAATGTAGGTTTCCCATGACCCAAGCCAGCACCCTAACATCCAGACCATCTTTTTTCTTTCTTTACATTAGTTGCCTGTATGGTTTGGTATTAACTACAATTTCTTATGCATTCTCATGAGCAAGTGCAGAAAAAAAGTCTGTAGGATTTAAATTGATGTAAGTATTAATGCCAATACTATCAATCCAGTGTGTGTGTGTGTGTATATATACATACATACACACACATACACTTACTTATTTCTGTAGGAAGGAAACCTTAGATGGAAAGGTGTTGGGTTTTTTCCATTTATTTAATAGTTAAGGAGTTTCCATTTAATTCTGGAATGTTAATACAGGTCTGTCGCATCTTAAGCGCATTTAACATGTGCGATTTCAGCTTTACGCGGTCGGCAAAAACAAGAAAAAAAACAAAAAAACAATTTAAATACTGTTTCTGTAGTGCGGGCGATTCAGGCCGCCATTACACTCAATGTAATTTTGACTATATGCGGTTTTCGCTTTACGCGCTGACCGCGGAACGTAACCCCAGCGTAAGATGAGACAGACCTGTAAAACCATGGCCACGTTTTTCAAAAACTAGATCCTAAACTCATATTTAGCCCTACTTGTACGCAGTGACTGAGCGGGCAGACCTCTTCTCCCACATAAAACCCCAAATGAAACTGTGGGAACAGGGGTCCATTCACCTAGTTTCTTGAAGGATCAGAACTGTAGGCACCTAACCAGGCCACATATTTGTCAAAAGAACTGAGAGCCCAGCAATCTGCATTGAAGTTCATGGTTGCCAATGAGAGTTACCACACTAAAAAAAAATTAGGTCACTTAATTACAAGGCTAAATATAGATTTAGGGCCTAAATTTAGGTACCCAGTTATGAAAAAATTGGCCAGTGTATATATACATTAATCCCTCTTCTCCTTTCTACTGCAGATGACAACTCACCTCTCCATCTCCAAAGCGAATGTCTGCCATTTTCAGCTCCTTGCTTTTCTCTTTACACTCTATATCCAGTCTCATAATAACTCATGTGTACAATATCATGCCATTTCCAGACCTACTTCAAAAATTCTTTTTTCATGACTTGGGATCAGACTCATGCACCACATTTTAAATAATGGCTTCATGGTATTAAAGAGCTGAAATGCATTGCCCATTTCATGCTGTAGAGATCACTTGTGACTGGGTTTCTGACTTCAGGACCTTGTGGAGGGTTGACATGCAGGGGAGAGGAAATTAAAATTGTGGTGAGTAAATCAGTTTGAAAAAAAAAATGGAAATCCAAAATTTTCAATGGGGGAAAGAAGGAATCGAATTTCTCACCAGAAATGTTCCGAATTTTAATGGTGAGAGGCAACCAAAGCCCCGATCCTGTGATGGACTCTGTGTGTATGAGAGAGGTCTGCCTCCATAGACTGAGACAAAAAACTCAATATATATTAACTTAATATTTTAGAGCCCATTTGTACCTGAGGGAGGTGCAGAACTATTTTGCTGATTCACCCCAGGCAACCAGACCATATGGTTTTCGTTAGCTTCAACAAAGGAGTATAAAAGGCTGAAATTCTCTGAGGCAAGGGAGATCTACAAGGAGGAGAGAAATCATAGAAGTAACCAGCTCAGGTGGGAGTCGAGGCTTTGTAAATACGCATCTCTCTTGGGTACAGATAAACTCTAGGAATGGGGTGATGAGTTTAGATCACAAACCTGTGTGTGTTGCATTGAAGAGAGAGGGGAAAATGGTATCACACCCATTTGCACTACTAGAAAACTTCAATACATTAAAGAGAACACCTGGTTTTCATCTCCAGTATCCCTTTACAGATGACTGAAGGAGCGGTACCAATGTGCTCCAGAAGGATTAGTGACTACCTGTCTTCACCAGACAAATATTATAGAAATGAGGCATTTGAGAAAAGCAAGAGGCAATAACTGGGCACTCCCCTTAGAACCACCTCCAATAACAAAAGTCCAGGATTAATCCCTTTGGTCAACATAATAAAGCAGCAGCAGACAATTCACAACAACTTGAGCTTAGTAGTGTTGCCAGATTCACTAACGTTAGATATTCCTACCAAACTGTTTGTGGGTTTTTTTAAAATAAATTAACCACAAAGAATGTTATATCTTGGTGTATTTATTACACTTGTAATTGTATTGTTAGTTTATTACAGCCCAATTATAAACAAAGAGGAAATAACAAGCTCTGTTACAAACCATTAATTTTCATGGACCAAAGTTGACATTCTACAGATGTAATTTGCAAGTCTAATGCAAGCTTTGTTTCCTTCCTTCCCCTCCCACTGGATTCTGTCTTATTTACAAGTGTCTTGGTTGAATTAATAAACAAACAATCGCTGAAATCTTTCATTTTAATTAGCATAAGGTGGCATTTGTATAGCAATGTTTAGCCAAGAGATCTGAGTTGCTGTCAGATGGAGGATTAACACTGAAACAATGATCTGAATAAATACATAGTATTTCAAACCAAATTTACTAAACACACAAGGGATCACATTTTTTTAGATAAGGCTCTTGCATTTCATATGAGATGGTACAATCCTGCTGTTTGGACTGTGATAAATTGCTCAGTGTGTGTCTGCTGGGACATAAAACAACAAGATATTATTCTTAACACCAGAACTGTCAAGCCCTATTATTTTTGAAGAGGATTGACAGCTTTGGGACTGAGAAGGGACGGTGAGAAACACTCTGCAGGTGCTTTTTTTTTTTTTTAAAGCATTTTATCTTCAGGTAGTCAGACAGAGGGCACTAAATTTCAGCCACCTTTATTTTTTCCAAGAATAAATAAAAGGAAGAGGACGCAATCATGGAAACCAATGACTTTCATTATTAGCAGCTTAAGGTAGCAAAAATGAGTCTTCATAAGGCAAAAGGAGTAGCTAATTCATGACAGAGCTATCCAACCTTCTAATATAGACAGGTGTAAATATATACCAATCTGTGGCCTCGCAGGACTAGCAAGTTGTCACTGTACTGTATGTTGTAACTGCTTAGGATGCTATACAGAGGCAATAGAGCTAGATTATGGATCCTTCTGCTTCAAAAGCACAGGAACCTACCATTGTACTAAAGTAAAATATTTCATATCATCATTCAAAATGTGTGTGGGGGGAGAGGTCATTTGGCTTCACACTCTACTAACACATGCCTGCAGACACTAGATCCTGGTAACAGCTGTTTCTCTGCAGTGAGTGTATCTGCATTTTTTTCTCCTCACTACGGTAGTCTGTGCTCTGAAGCCCAGCTTCTTCACAGCCTTTTGTGTCTTTCCAGTTTGCTGACTTCTGGTTAGTGTTACCGTGCTAGGGAAGCTACATTTCCTTGAAAAAAAATTTATGTGCCACCATATATGATAAATTTGAGATCATAAGTAGTTGGGGTCAAAGACAGAAGCTAACAGAGTAGTGGGGCCCTCTAATGGGCTCTTCAGAGGCAATGAGGAAATGGGGCAGGGAGGAGAATGGGAAGCTCACTAAGGCTTTGTGAAGTGGTAGACAGCTAGGGACTACAGAAAGTTTGAATATGGGAAGGAATCCATGGGTCTAACTTCAGATTAGCAAAAAAGTAATGAGGCCCCTACTGGGTGTTTGCACAGATAGAAAAGAGTCAGAACGATACTGGGGGATTTAAGAGGCATTTGTGAGTCCTCATTTCAATCTGACAGAAATTTTAGTTGATGGGCAAAGCTTTAACCCTTTTTTATCCAAACCAATTCCTCACTCAATCTAAATTCCTTGAGTCCTTCATTGAAATTTCCTAGCTTAACAGCAAAGTTCAGGTAAAGACTTTCATTCTCAAAAGGTTTAAACAGTAGATTCTATAAGGCTTCTTGAGATATTTAATTAGCATACAGTTGCCAGGCATCGTAGAAAAGACCTCTATCTCTAATGTGCAATACAAACATTTGTTTTCAGCTAATGAGCAAGAATTGCAATAAAATTAGACTATCTCATTACCGTCTCTCTAGGGCTTCTAAGAAGACAGGGCAGTCCAAACACTTCTGTAAAATAATATTACAAATAAATTAAATGGAAGAACAGAGTGTTCTAGGGAAAAACCTGTGGGAAAGGACCAAATATACATTGGAAATGTCATGACTTATCAATTGGCTCAGGGGTGGGATATCATCACTTCATAGAGTTTAAGGCCTCTGACATGGGGTATTCACTCACCATGGGTGGCACATCCTCCTTGCTGTTCTTCAGAATAGCTTTATGATAGATCTGACACCTCCCCTTGCGGTCTCTCCCCCCAGTGTTCTCTCTCTTATTCTGTGGCCCCTCTTTTGCTCCAGGACCTGCAGCTTTCTCTTCGTGACTCAGTCCTCCGACCAAGTCACTATGGGGTTTCCCCTCCAAAGTATAGAGTCTCACTGGACTTGCTGTTCAGGCAATACCACTCTGCAATGGCTGGTAGGGGAATCCAGGCCCACCCACTACTCCAGGTACAAGCCCAGGGACCCTACAACACACAGCCAAAGTCTGCTCAATCTCCAACCTTGTTGCTCTCTCCCTGGGCTGCTTCTTACTCTGCCACTGTGATACGGTACTAAGCAGAAAACTGCTTAGCCAACCCTCTGTCACTCCAGCTAAAATTAAGGGAGGTGAATTGGAGCTGGGTAGACCACCTAGCCCTGATTAGGGAAGCTTGAACCGTTGCTGCCTCATCAGGCTGGGGCTGGATAAGAGCCACAGGGAAAGGAAGCTGGAAAGAGGAAAGCTGTAGTAGAGGAAAGGTAGTGAGGGGAAGCAGAGAGCAAGAGATCAAGCTTATCCCCTCTCTCCTGCTGGTGGACTGCAAGAAGGGGATTACGTGTGTGGTGGAAAGGTGGTGGGAGCACAGCCTGTAAATAAAAGCACCAGGTGGGCACTGCACCAAAAGGTCTCTGTGTGACTTTCTCAGCTCAGTGGGGGCAGGGGCCAGGAGGGCCATGCAGGGATGCTGCTACAGCCCATAGGCTTTCTTCCCTGCCCTTCTCTCTTCAGGGTATGTGCTTCCCTCAGGGCCAAGCTCCCAGGAGTTCTACTCATTCTCTGGGTTCCCTTCTTCCCCCTCTAATGCATAGAGGGTGGCTGCAGATTTCCTTGCTACAGCCACTTCTGTTGCCAGCTTCTGGGCCCCACACTAGCCCAGCCCACCCCACCCCTGCCCAGCTGAAACTCATGTTCCAATCAGGGATTATGTCTCCAGCTTAATCCTTTCATGCATGGCCTATCACACTATTTGGCCATTTCTCAGCTTCCTTAACCCTTTCAGGGCTGGTGTGTGGCAAACACCCCATCACCTACCCTCCTCCTCAACACTACAACCTTTGGGGCCTGGGGCCCCCCCTGCTCTGCATCTGCTGATGCTAGCCCAAAGGTCATCCCTTTCCTTCTCCAAGTCTCCCACCAGGAGACTCAGTCCACCCTGTTCCTCCATAGCATCCCCGAAGCTTTCCTCTCTGGAACTCTCAATCTTCCACAGCTACTTGCAAGGCCTGCACTGTGGCTTTCAGCTTCTCATGCAACCCTGGCCCTTGTACTGCATTTACACCCCCACCCCCCAGTACCCTTTCCTTCAGGGTCTGGGTCCCTACCATCTTATTCCTGCCTCTGTCAAGATATTCTTTACAGGAATTTTTTCCACCTCCTGTTCCTTCTCACATTCCACCATCAGTGTGTGGACTGAAATTAGAATTTTGGGTAGACAAATGGTAGAGCATGTGATACCCATAAAAATTACACAAAAACCTCTGGTGCTCACAAGAGCATTCTACAGGCAATGTGGCAACTATTATCACCACAACTTCAGAGCTATCTATGCAATATGACAGGAAATTTAAAAAAAAAAAAAAAAAAGCTCCTGAATGTTGCAAAATCTGATGCTGCAGAAGATTGATAACCTAGTGTCTATTCTGTCATCAGAAAGTTTCTGCTGAGCAACACAGACAGCCATCCTGATCTCCAGTACTGGTGGCAGTGCAGGGATAGGGTGTGTATCCTCCTACCCTTCACTAGAGCTCAACGGGATTGAATTTGGGAGCTTCATCTGTGTCCCTTCAAAAGAATGCTTCTATTCTTTCACTGATATGACCACACAAATTATGCTTGATGGAGATCTATGAGATTCCTTAAGCAGACACAGAAACAATATTCTCCTTCTATGCATTGACAGGCTATGATACTGTTTCCCATATTGCTGGGTACAGCAAAAAAACTGCTTGGACAATATTTATGGGGAAACATGGACTTCAGAGAAACTTGGGGAAGGATGTTCTACAGAATGAAACAATCATTTCAGCAAAAAAGTTCATCTGTAACATGTACAATTTATCTGATGAGCAGAGCTGCCACAGGTATGGGTTCTAGTGTTCTCCCAGGGTTGATCACCAGAGCCACTGCCCCCAACAAGTGATACATTGGGCTATCACATCCAGAGAACTCACTGTCAAACCATGGTGTGGGGACAGGCAAACTGCAACAATCCCACACTACCCTCACCGAAGAATATGGGTTGGATCAAACACAATGGAGAATTGGCACCCAAGTTAATGTCACTGGAGCCAAGCCCAACAGCTGTATATAAATTGTTACCTGTGGATGTGTCAAAGAGTGCATATCACAATGCTGTAGCTGCAGAAATGCCACATTGGTCATGCACTGGGGCCTCTAATGCAAGGAGTGTGTCGACACATGTAAGTACAATTGAATAGTTCTTGCCTAAACCATGTTCAGGACATATAGTAACTGTTTGTAGTGGAATAAAAACCACAGAAATGTACTAACTTTTCAAAGTTTTACTTACCTTTTGAACTCCAATTTAAAAGATGAAATATTCAAAATTCAGCTTGGTAAATATTTTTTTTTTCAGATTCAGCATATTCAGTTTACAACAGATAACTTGTTTCTTCCCTCCCCAAATACCTCCTACATCTTATTTTGTAGAAAATGTGCCCAGTCTATACTTCTCTGGCTCTTTTCTGCATCCTCTCTAATTTTTCAACATTCCTTTTAAAATCTGGACACAAGAACTGTATGTAGTATTCCAGTATTGGTCTTACTAACGCCACCTGGAGTGGTAAAATCCCCTCTTTAATAATCTCCTGTTTATTCACCCAAGGATCACATTAGCCTTTGTTGTTACTGCGAGCCCATGTTCAGTTGCTTTTCCACTCTGAAATCCATTTCAGAATCACTGCTTCCCAGGATACTGCTTCCCCTTTCTGTAAATATGGCCTGCATTCCTTGTTCCTAGATGTATAATGTTTTATTTGGCTATATTAAGAAACATTTTATTTGAAATGGGGCCCATTTTACCAAGTGATCCTGATTGCTCTGTAGGCCTGCCCTGTCCTCAACATTATTTACTGTTCCGCTTATCTTTCTGACAGCCGCAAATTTTATCAAGAGTGGTGTTCAATTTACTTCCAGATTATTGACGAAAATGTTGAATAGTGTGGGGCCTAGTACCGATCCCCTTAAAATCTCCCCCATATGATGATGATTCCTTACGGACAACCACTTTTTGAGATCTATCAGCCGATTTTTAATCCATTTAATATGCACTTTATTAATATTGTGTGGTGCTATTTTTAATCAAAACACCATGCAGTACTAAGTCAAGTGCCTTAGAAAAGTCTAATATAGTATATCTACTCATTTATCTTTATCAAACAAATGGTAATCTTATGAAAGAAGTTTGTCTAACAAAATCTATTTTCCATAAAGCTATGTTGACTGGCATCTGTTATACTCCCATGTTTTAAATCTTTATCAACTGAATCCCATATCCGCTTTTCTATGGTTTTGCCCTGGATAGATAGCAACATAGAGAAAAAGGAAGGTGTATGACTGTCCTGAGGGCCACAGGGATTCTCCCATTCATTTCACGGAATCTACAGAGAAGGTAAACTCCTCATCATTACTCAGCAAGCCTCCCCACCTGGGAGGGTCAAAAATGTTCCCTCAAAAATGTTTGTCAGTGGAAAATTGGATTTTGGATTAAACTGTGTGTATGGTGTGTGTATGAAATGTCTGCTTTACATAGAAAGGAAAAAATCTTCATAATACCAAATGCCCATAAGTTGTTGCTGTGCCTCTTGGGAGTTGTTTGGTTGCCTCATATCCCCATTCTCCTTTTTGGGCCAGGCTCCCCAACTAGACCTTTTCTTTTATGATGCACCATGGCCAGGAACTCCCATGATGCACCACCTTCCCCCTTCAAGAGGGGAGACCATGGTGCTGCATGAGAGATACGGCCCAACCAAGGACACATCCTATAGAGGCGAATGGGCGCGTGAGACACATGACTCCCATCTGTCATGAGTCAGCATAGATGAACTGAAATATTTTATTTTTCAACTCAACTTTTCGGCTCCAATTTTTGCTGAAAAATCAAACTTCTTCGTGGAACAGTTAGATGAAAACAGGCAGGCAGCTGGGGAGCCTTCATTTCAGTTTCCCTAATGGAAAATCAAAATTTCCTGGCATCACTTCCACTTTTTGTGGAAACTACATTTTCCATTGGAAAAATACATTTTGACAGAAATTTCCTGACCAGGTGCAATTATGTCCAAATGGAGCAATCACTTTAGGGAGCCAAGCCCATGACTGCCCTCACTGCAGTTTTCTTCTCATGAATGGGATTTTATTTAGAACTGTTTGCATCTGTTCCACAGACCTTAGTGCTCTGATGCTATAGTGATAGTTGCTATAGGGATGGAGATAAATAGAAACCTAGACTGGCAGATTTTGATTCACAGGGGGTCACTCTCTTCAGATTCAGTTTTGACTTCCAGGATTGACAGTGGAGATGGGCTGATTTGGTTCTGAGAAGTTCATATGTTAAGTTTATGGGTATTAAAGAACCATGTCATGGTTTTTAATGAAGTTCCTGAGCCATGAGGCTCACATCTGGAATTGATGGATGTTTGGAGCTAGAGGTTTTGTTCAGACCATTCTAAAGACAAGAGCAAGCCACAAAGTTCACCTTTAGATCTGAACTCCCCTAAAGTTGAAGGATACTTCGACTGGGGTTTGGTATGGGCCCAATTCTAATTATTTTCCAATCTTTAACCGAGACTTCTGGGCTTAGTAGGCTTGTCTGGCTGTAATAAAAGCAAATAGCACTGCAGAGCACTGGGCATTCTCTCTGTGCACAGGGTGAGGAGTTCCCATTTCATACAGCCACTTACAGCTTGTTGCAGTGATTCTACGAGGCTTAAAACAAATAAGAAAAAGAACTATTTTTTGTGTAGCTTTATAAAGCTGTACATTATCTAGGCCTTTGTGCATTGGGCACATTGAGCAATGTCATTAATTTCATTCTTGTTCTGAATTGTGTTGACAGGAAAGCCATTTCTCTCTTAAGAATGGGAAAGATGAGAGCAGCTTAACAATATTTTTCTTTGCCTGAAATGCAAGACAAGTTCTTTACTAATGGACTTAAGATGGAGAAAAAGAAAACGTACAACTTGCATATTAGGGTTGATGGTGGGGGAAGTGTTGCTTGTAAGGATAATCAGGCCACAAAATAATTTGCTTAGTGCAGCGATTATTTACAGTCCGTTGGAGCCCAATCTCCACTCATGGTGTATTTTACTGAGCAGAGAATGAAGCAGGGCACATAAGATCTCTGCCTCATTGTGACAGAGAGGTAGTTGTATCACCCTGATCACTGAAGATGCTGCCGCACAGAGTATGGTGCAGGCTTAATTGGAGCCAACCAAGCGGTTTCTAGTGGGGATTTCTGACACTCGGTGGTAACTTATGGTCTAATGAGACAATTGGCACAGTAAATGGGAGAATATATAATTGGGAGGAACAGGTGAAAGTAGGAAAAATGCTCAGAGAGTGAGCTGGGTGGAGGACATAAGCTATGTGAAGTCTCTTCCTGCTGTATCCTGTGTTACATCCTGCTCTGTTTGCAAACAGAGGCTTAAAGGTACATGTGGTGGAAAAGTAACAGGCTGGGTGTGTCTGAGACTGAGACCATGAAAACAGGCTGCGCGGCACTGCTCACCGTGTAGCTGTAGAAGCACCCTGTGACACTCATTCAATGCAATTTTGTCACATGAAAGTTATGACTGGTGGAAGACATGAGACTATAATGGAAATGTCTAATACAAAATCAAGATGAAGAAGAAAATAAATCAATGCATAAAGGGACACGAGAAGAAGAAATTATTTAATGACCTACACGTCAATGCTAAGAGCCTGGCTAATAAACAAGAAGAATAGGAATTGCTCATTTATGAGCGTATATTTGACATAGTAGGTATTATTGAAAACTGGTAAGAATATTTGCTTGATTGCAATGTTAAAATCACTGGTTATAACCTATTTAGGAAGGATCAAAAGGGGAGGGTGCTGGTACTCTGTTATTACCTGTTTCCAAGTCACTGACAACTCAGAAGCAAATGATCTTGTTTATGGATCAGAGTTCTAACAGATAAAGCACAAAATGTGTAGCTAGTTGGTATTGGCTACAGACCACCAGATCTCACCAGAACAGGTGCTCTGTAGGCACCTATCTATAATATGAAGGGGGAGGGAACCCTGCATTATAATGGGGGATTTCAATCAGCGTGATATATGCTGGAGGTCTCATAGTTGCCAGTACTAAACTGTCTGTGGAGTTTTAAAAATTATGCCCATTTCTTAACTGAAAACTCTTGCATCCAACATGGGGAAAAGCTGTATTAGAAGATCTGATCCAGGCAGATAGAGATAAATTGATCACAGAACTAAAAAATTGTGGTTGCTTAGGTGCAAGTGATCAAGACTTGATTACATTTATGTGCAAACAAAATAACATCCAAACCAGTAACTAACACACACACAGTGCTTTTAAAAGGGCCAATTTCATCAACCTAAAAACAGGTATGAGCCAAATTAGCCAAAAAAGAGAATTTAAACAGAAAAAATATGAATGACAATTTGGAGCTGTTTAAAAACAATTTATTAGATCTCCTCCCCCCCCCAAAAAACAAAAACAAAACACAATTGAGAAAGGAGGTCAGACTGGTTTAAAAACCAAACAAACAAACCCCAGAAAACAGCCTGGCTTAGGAGGGAAATAAAAAATCTAAGACCAATGGACATTTGGGAAGTTGACAGGAATGAATATAAATTAGAAGGTAGGGACATAGAAATTAAATAAGGGCAGGAAAAAGACACAAGGAGAAATTTATGGCCAGCAGAGTTAAGTATAGTAAGGATATTTTAAAAATATATGAGAAACAAAGAAACCCTAACAATAATATTGGTCCATTACTAGATGGAAATGGTAGAATTGTCAATAATATTGCAGAACAGGCAAATGTATTCAATAAATATTCCTATTCTGTGTTTGGGAGAAAACCAGATACTGTATTCATATCACATGATGATAAAATACTTTCCATTTCAGTAGTAACTAAGAAAGATGTTAACTAACGTTGGATATTTTTAAATGAGCAGATCTAGATAACATGCATTCAAGGCTTTTAAAAGAGCTGGCTGAGGATCTTGCTGGACTGTTAACACTTATTTTCAATAAGTTTTGGAACAACGGAGATGTTCCAGAGGGCTGAAAGAAAGCTAATGTTGTGTAAGTATTTAAAAGGGTAAATGGAATATCTCTAGTAATTCTAGTAATCTGCCAGCCTGTCCCTGATCCTGGGCATAAATAAATAAATAACTAAAATAAAAATGGAATGACTGATAAGGGACTTGGTTAATAGAGATTTAAAGGAAGAAAATATGACCAATGACAATCAACACTGGTTTATGTAAAATAGATCTGTCATACTAAATTGATATAATTTTTTTGATGATATTACACGTCTGGCTGAAGGTAACAGTGTTGATATACTATACTTAGACTTCTGTAAGACATTTGACTTGGTAGTGCATGACATTTTGATTTTAAGAAACTAGAAAGGTACATAATCAAAACAGAACACATTAAGTATCTAAATGATCGGTCTCAACATGTAATTGTAAACGGAATATCATTACTGAGCATGTGTGTTGCTAGTCGGGGGTCTGGCTGGGATTGTTTTTTGGCCCTATGCTATTCAATATTTGTATCAATGATCTGGAAGAAAATATAAAATAACTACTGATAAAGTTTGCAGGTGACACAGAGACTGTGGCAGTGGTAAATAATGAAGAGCACAAGTCACTGGTACAGAGCGGTCTGGATCACCTGGTTAGTTTGTAAGTAAATGTGACCTTCCCCTTTCCTTTGTTTTGATTTCCTTTTCCCTCCTACAATTCTCTTCTCCTTCTCCCCTATCACAGATACAGAATTTTTTTTGGCTGTGCTTTTCCTCTAACCCCCTCCATTTGCCCCACTGAACTGATCCCATCTCCTGATCTCCCTCACACCCACTTGTATCCTTTCACTTACTCTTCTCATTAACCTGTTACTCTCTGTTTTTTTCCCCCTTCACAATACAAACATGTTTTCATCTTTCCCATCCAATAGCCCACCCTTGAACTCATTTGCCTCTCCAATGGCCACCCCTTTTCCCTTTCTGGACCATGTCTTCAAGAGGGGCGTGTAAGTTTGGTCTGCCTCTGGGGAATCAGGGACTATATGGATTGCTGACTGAGAAGTGGAGGTTTGCACTAATAAGAATATTGGAATCCAGATTTCAGGGACCCAGACAGCTGCAGAAGATGAACAAAGCATTGAGGGGACACAGTTTTGGGCCAGGAAGAATGTTACCTTGGAGGTAATTTGTTTTAAGAGTGGGGAAGAGGAGCATATTAGAAGATGCTCCCCTACAAGAATGTTGGACTGAGGGGCTGTCACTATGAGGAAGTAAGATATTTTAGTCCTGTGGTAGTCCCTGAAATGAAGCTGAAGGAAAGCTTCAGGGGCAGAAGTCAGCCATAGGTTTCAGACATTTCCCCACTTGTAGGGGAGGCCTTTACTCAATCCTCAGACTCAGAGTCTGAGAGTGTGGGGAACATGAGTAACCTGATACAGTTGTCTGGACAGTTAGCTGCTCCAAAGGGCAACAAGGTTCCTGGGCTGGGGTAAGCAGAACAAACTGGGGGGAGATCAAAGGTCCAGGATGTTCCAGGAAATGATGAAGGCTCTGATGGTGTTATTGAACAGTTAGTTAACTTGCAGGCTTTCATACTACAACTGGCTGAGCAACAGGAACAAGTCCAACAACTAGAAAACTAGCAGAAAGAGCTGGTTGCAGAGAAGGTGAGAAGATACTTGATTGTGGCTAGGCAGAGGGAATGAATCAACACACTGCAAAAGTTTATGGTGTTCTTCAAAGAAAGGTCTAAGTATGCCTCCAAGAAGCTCTGCAGAAAGAGAGGAATCTCCAGCACCTGCATGAGCAGATGAAGGCTGAAATGATCCAAATGCAGGAGACTTACAGCTGATAAATGTGGCAAATACTAAGGACTGCACAACAGGGATGGACTGATGGTGGGGACTGCCAATTTCCTGGGTCAAGGAGCACTGACCTTATAGAAGAAACAATGCCAGGTTCAGCCAGAGGAGGAGCAGAGCAGCAACAAGATATAAGTCTGCAGGTCAGCCAAGTAAATATGGACTTGAAAGCCTTGTTGCAGGAGTTAGACAAAACAATGATGTCCAAGTATCCGTCTTCCCTCACAGGTGAAAACAAAGATTGACTGACTGGAAAAAGCCAATGGATTCAGAATTCACGAAACTCCAGGCTACCTGCCACCAGGAAGCTGAGGCGGAAAAGGGTGTCATACAAGGGGAAACCTACTCAGAAGTTTGGAACTGGGAGGGTTTGAACCAGGCCTACAGGCTTCTCTCAAAAAGGAGAGACTCTGGAATGAGTTGCAGACCACAAGTGACATGACTAAAAGAATGGAAGGGTTTCTACGGAGATTTGCAAGCCTGCAGTTCCAATTAGAGGAAAGTAACCAAGAAAATATGTAACTCAGTCAGGAAAAGATTCAGCTCCTGGAACAAGTTAAGGCAGTGGAACAACTGAAGATAACTCCCAGGAGGACAGAGGTATATTACAAGAGCACTAGTACATACAATAAGGTGGAGAGTACAGCAATAACTTACCAGGAGTCTGGTGTCTATATAGATGAGTGGAGTGATGACTCAGATGTTCTAGAAGAGTGTTCCATGGGAGAAATCAATTGCCTATCAAATGACTGGATATTGACAGGCAAAATATGGAGATTGTGTCTACAATGCAAGCTGTGATACCCTCTACCACTGCCCAGCAAACCTATCCACTAATAAGCTGGAAAGAATTAGAAGAGACCGTTACTGCAGCTGAGGGGATCAGGGCTGAAATCCTTGCACAGATGAATGTCCTACAGGCCCAAAATGAGAATCCTTTTAGGAGCTGGAAGCGATATGCTCCTTCAGAGACTGTATCTTGGCTCATGGCATAAAATGGGAGCAAGCCTTGACCCAGCTGAGGACAAGAGCAGAGAAATGTGAACAACAGAGTTTGCTGTTGGAGAGACCTGGAAGAGCTTCTTGAGGAAATCCTCTGACAGTATCCAATCATTGAGGCTCTCACCAAGAGAGTGGAACTACTTGAGATTGAGAGCAGCCCTGAAGTAAGGTGTAAGCTCTGGAAAATGGCAAACGAAAGATGAGCTGAGTGAGGTGCTGTTTCAGCCCTCTAAAGGAGAAAACTAAAGTAGATAAGAAAGATACAAGGGTCTGCTCCCCAGTCAGAGGCCTGGAGGTAGAAGCACAGAGACCTAACAAGAGGGGGACTAAACAAAAAGTCTATCTCAAAAGAAAAGATGACCCCATAAGGGGAGGAGAATAAATATTGGCAGATAACATCACAGACAATTAGCTTGTATGTGAGAGCATTGGAAACGGGCTCTCAAGTATTTTTTAAAAGACCACAGGGAAAAAGATGTGTTCAGGGATAATTAGAAACACTAACCAGGAGTTAGGCTGAGGAAAGATGACGTCAACTCCAAAGGGTGTTTCTGTGAGTGTATCCTGTGAGGCTGTTTTCGAAAAGACCAGAAGGCAGACTTATGCCAGTTTACCACTGGTGGAAGCCAGATGCAGCCATATCAGAGGTGATCAAGAGCAGGGCTTGTTGTACTAATGTCAACAAAACACATGGACCCAAAGAGTAAAAGGTGTTAATATGACCCTGAAACTATCCAACATTAAACCATTTTAAACAAGATTTGGTATAAGAGACTGAGCCTGCTTAGTACCAGGGCAAACATACCATTAAAAATCGTTTTAACCTTTTATTAAGGATGCAGAAAAGCAGGAAAAACAGTTAAAACATTTGAAATGTAAAATATGAAGTAAGGTGTTTTTTGTTATTTTTCCCTCTAGCTGGAGAAAGTTTGTAAAAGGCCTCCTCCCATCCCCCTTTGACAGTCTTTCTTGGTGCTATCAAACATGGTAGTAATTGCCCTTTTTTACTGGGGTAGGGAGGAAGAGAGAAAGTTAATTGAGATGGGCTGAGGCTGTTGTCAAAATCGGATTCTGCTTCCTTTGAGACAAAACAAAACACACACGTACAAGAAGACAGAAAAGAACAGCAACAAGAGAAAATGCAGCTTCTGTCTCTAGCATTGACTCTCACTTGGAACCTCACTTCTGGGAAAAAAAACATAGGCACAGCATACAGTTATATAGCCACTGATAAACCGCACGATGCTGTTACAAGTTTTTCAGGTTTAAAGTATTGCTTTTAGATGCCTCTTCCTGGTCACACTTACAGCAGTTTTGTAAAATCTACTGTCTTGGCTGGCTAAGCCAGACTCGTAGATAGAGGAAAAGGTAAGAAAAGAAATAAGATAGGGAAGGAAAAGAACACACAGGGAAGGGAGGGCAAGAGGTGACAAAGTCTCACATCCCAGATGGTATTCAGAACTTAGCCAGAGCCAATGGAGGAGCTGAAGTTATCTGTGTCCTTCTCTTTGCCCCAGTCTAGTGAAGACATCTGAGGATTAGGATGATGAAGGCTCAGTGGATCCAAAGGCCCCAGAAGACAGTGTGGATGGCAGCCATGATAGTGAAGCTCACTTCTTCCTGTTCTCTTTCAGACAGACAGCCAGCATGTGTGTCTGCTTTCCCCTCCTTCTCACCAGTCTTTTCTTTTAAGGACCCTAAAAGGGAGTGATGGGCAGAATAGCCAGTAAGGCCTCATTTCTGACACACCAATTTTAATTTGATTTCCAGTCCCACACTTCTCGTGTTCACATGATCTTAACACAGTCCTTGAAATATATCAGTAAACCTTTTGTTTGAACTAGTTCAGTCTTTCTGTGTCTCCTTTGCACCCTTCCTACCAACATTTATCACTATATCTGATTGGAGCATTTTTTAAACTTTTATCCACTTTTCCACAGTTGAGCTCACAAGTGGGGTACATTTGTAGGCCCCATTACTACAACAATTATACAGTTGTAATCTTGTAAGGCTTGTTTGTCTGGAATTATGATATGTACAAGACTATGGTGGGGTTTGTTTCAGATGAGCTACATAAGACACTAGGGAACAAAACACATAAGTAGAAAATAAAAATCTGGCCAAAGGTCTCACAAACTTCCTTGGATCTGTTATGTAGGAAGTGTCCCTATGGCTGGAAGATATGGTCAAGGGGAGATGGCTCAGCCTGGAGCCTAGTGAAGCCAACTAAGATTACCCTGTTAGAGTGTCCAGACAAGCATGAGAGACAATAGAACTTGGTGTAGGGCTAGGCAACATTCTAGGGAAGGGAGATATGTGAACCAGTGTACTACTCCAACATCCAGGACAACCTGGAGTGTAATCAAGGAGGCTGTGCTTTGCCCTAGGGCTGGGCTATATAAACAGGAAGCTGAGGGAGAGAGACGAAAAGGAAAGTAGAAGATATGCAGGCTGCAGTGGGTGGTTGTTTTCTCTCAGGGTCTAGGAGACCAGTCTAATCTGAGGCTTTCTTGGGGGACTTTAAAATTAGGACCTGAACCAATGCTCTGAGCTGAGGATTGTGGTAGAGTGGGAATTTTTCATAATATTTTGTGTGAATATTGTGTGTGCCTCCGTTTCTGATATGTAGTGTCTGGCTAAATAGATGGGGGAGAGGAGGAAGGTGGTTTGCTCTTTGCAGAAGCCCACAGATATAGGCATGACTACCACCTAGCTGTGTGGGGCCTGGTCCCAGAAGACAATGACCTGGCCATTTGGTACCTAGCAACTAACAACCAAGGGGGCCCACCCTCTGCAGGAAACCAGCCAGATTTGACCAGCTGGAGAACAAAGGGCCAGGTGACTATGTGTGCTTAGGACTGAGAACCGAGGATGGGGGAGGAGGGTGTCTTTTGGCGTTATGTGTGGGCCGCTGGAAGCAGGGCACTCTTCTGGATTGGGACTCAAGGGTGGGGAGGGTCAGAGAGAGCTCTGGGCTCAGGACCAACCTAGATGGACTTTGCTGTAACTTTCTGTTGTTTGTTAACCTAAGGACTTTCTATGCTGTGTTCCAGACATCTAATAAAGCCTTCTGTTTTTACAACACTGGCTGAGCGTCACTCCAGAGTCAGGAAGCTGGGGATGCATTGCTCTCTTTAGGTGTGAAAATCTTCCCCAGGTGTCCAGTTCAGATGAACTCACTAAGGGGAGCCCATGGAGTGAAGCAGGGGTGCTGAAGGCTCCAGGGTGCAGTCCCAGGAGGTGATAAAGCCAAGGGGCTTACCCCTGGAAGAGCATGTGACCCTAAGTGGGGGGTTGGCACACTGTTCCAGAGCCATTCAAGAGCACCACACCTGTGGATATATGACAACAGCCTTGTGAACTGTTATTTGTATTGCTCCTATCTTGAAGCCTTATTAAAAGCAGACATGCTGTTTTGTTAATGTGTGGTGCCTCCTCTTTAGTCTGGGCTATTAAAGTGTACCTATTGCTACCAAGCAAAGGAAATTAAATTGGGGCACACTCAGTGCCACACTGGGCCATAAGGGGGTGTATAGGGACTGCCCTCATCTTTACATGCTCCTTCAGCATGTTTTTTGGAGGATCCTCCTCATTTTCCCCTCCAGCTTTCGGTGAGGGTTCCACAGGGCTCTGTCTTGAGTCCCCTTCTCTTCTGCCTCTGCAACTTGTCTCTGGGTAATCTACCTACAAACACAAATTCAACTACTGTCCCCATGCTAAAGACTCACAGATCTACTTCTCTGCTCCAGACCTGCCTCCTTCAGTCCAAATTAAAATCTTGGCCTGTCTTTGACGTTTCCTGGTGGATGTCTAACTGTCAGTTCAAGCTCCACATAGTGAAGCAGAGCTCTTAATCTCCCCCCCTCCCTCCCCCCATCCCCAAGCCTCCTCCTTCTCATCTCTGTGGACATTTTCAAGGCCCATCATGGGCCATCCCCACATACCTATTATCTAATACTCTACTCTCATTCAGTATTGAAAAGTTGATTCCCACCTCCATTGCCTAAATGTTAAATTTTCAAAACAAGCAACTTGCTGCTTTCTCCCATGCTATCTGTCATGCTTTGGAGGAATGTCTCATAAACCTCCTCAAAGCTACCTCACTATCTTCCTTCAAATCTCTCCTTAAAACTCTCCTTTGCCATGATGCCTACAAAAAAACTTCATAGCAGTTAGACTACTGGTGTGCTGAGACTATCGTGCTGATGAATATCATCACACTGTTGCCTTGTATTCCCCCGCCCCACAGCTCTGTCTCCATTGGTTATCTCTTTGGTTTTTATACATAATTATAAACTGTTTGGGGCTTGTTTTTTGTTCTCTTTGTACAGCACCTACCACTATAGGTCCATGACTGGGACTCCTAGGCACTACAGTAATACCAGTTAATAATAATTAAAAATAGAAACACAGAATGTAACCATAATTAGAGGATGCGGACTCTATGCTATGAAGCAGTGCCTAACTTGACTAATACGGTTTATACATGTAGGCGGTAAACATTTTAAAAAAAGTCTGTGATGATTTGCTAAATCTGTCTACATACAATGTAAGAATTCTGTTTGATTTGTGGGATTCTTTATTTGTATCTCTGTCAGACTGCAGAATGTGGGCTTTATTTTCCTTCTCTATTTTTTTACTGCCATGTTGGACTGGAATTCTAAGGAGTAGTGACACAAGGTTAACAAAAGCGGATTCTTGAACCTTGATGGTCCTCTGTTTAAATAGAAGCTCTTTGGACAAAAAGTTGGCTACAGCCCAGAAGAAAGCAGGGTGGTAAATAAGATAACTAATCACCTGGTAGGGGATTTTGATCCCCCAATGAAGCTGATCAGGGAGTCGCCTGACAAAGGGAGCTTGAGATTATAAAAGAGAGGGTCTCTCAGCAGCTATTTTTAGAAAGGGAGAGGGAGGAAGAAAGAGGCTGGCAGGAAGGAAAGAAGACTGCCTGTCCGTCTGGATGAACAGATGGACATACAATCAAAGATGAGGCCAAACCAGACCAGAACCTCCATGTTCTGGATGAGAAGATATGTACAGGAGGGGATGCTGGACTATGCAGAGGATTCTGCCGAAGCCTAAAGAACTCTCCAAATTGGTGAGGAAACCATGGCAGGGAAATATGTACAAATGCATTTATTATTCTGTCTAGATTTGTCTCTCTATTGTGTTAGCTAAGTAAAGAGTAATGGTGCTTAGACAGATTTTTGCATAGGATTCTGTTGGTTTGCTTCACCAATCATGTTCCCCCGAAGAATTAAACTGTAAATCCAGAGCACCCACACAGCTGGAGTTCTAGAAAAGGGTAAGCTTAGACTTCAGGAAAGTCTGAGGAATCAGCACTGGTCTCAGGGCTAAGCAGTAGGACTGCTTGGTATCAGGTCTCAGAAGGGGGTTCTAGACAAGAGATCTCTATCCTGAGAGTATGCTTAGAGATGTTCCTGATCTCTGCTCAGGTTCAGGAAGCTTAAAGAGCACAAGGACAGTGAAGCTGGTGTCAAACATAACAGTTTGATGAGTATTCAGCCGGGGGAGATTTACCGGAGGGGTGTGTGTGTGTGTGTGTGAGGCTAAGTGATAGCAGTCAATAGCGCTTAGCCTCTAAGACTCAAGTGCTTTTGAAAACTGTAGCCATAAAACTTGATCTAATTATTTACAGTATTCCATCTTAGTTATTCCCTGTACCAGAAATACTAAGGGATATTGCAGATATTGACAAGGGCACAAGAAGAACTATTGTATGTATAAATAAAAAATGTGTCTGTTTATGTGTGTACACAGAACTACAATTCACTGGAGTATAAAGTACAGATATTGTATAATGCGTACTTATATAATTATTTGAGACGATGCTGCATGTGTTGAATCATGAAAGCTTTTGATTTGGTCTGAGCTGTGATTCTGTAAAAGAGGATTGCGTTTACATCTTTCTTTGAGTGAAGGTTGAGGTTTTCACCTTCTGGTAACCTTTTTATGTGTGAATATCATCCATCTTTCTAAATGAAAAGAGCACTTGGATGAGACCAGCGGTTCTCATCTAAGTGGAATAATGCCTCTCTTAGGATTTTCTAGTGTAAATATTTTTAATGATTTTCTCTTGGTTTTTGTCTTTTGTGGCATATTTGAAAAATGGGCTGTCCTCTTTCTCTGTGAAAGTTTTAGAACTTTGAAGGAAAGGGTAATGCTAAGGTTGACTTAATAAAGACCATGAAAGCACCTGTCAAAATGTCGAAGATCAAGAAGACAGCTCCAGTTCCAAAAGTGCAGTTCTGAAGCTTCCATATATGTGAAGAAGAAAAAGCTTCCCTTAATCTGTCATAAAAGATCTTTTGTAGTCTTGTAATAAAAAGAGCAAAATTGAGAACTCAGAGTTGCAATAAAGTATCCTCATACTTCAGTCATCTGAAAATGGGTAATATTTAAATGAAAGCTTACACCCATGCAACCCCATTGACTATAACAGAGCAGAATTTGACCCTTATTATTTAGGGCCAGATTTCTGCCACTCTTTTTCATGGGGAGTAACTTACTCTGAGTTGGCCCATTGACTATTCAGGAGTGACAGGATCTGGCCTTTCTTGCTTTACTGTAGCACCCAAACCAATTGGTGCCCCATTGTTGCTTGGTGTTATACAAACACTTAGTAAGAGGTGACAATTTGAATTATGACAATAACCACACATGCCCTGAGGGGTTAATGTGAGCCAAAAGGGCCCAATTTAAACTTATATGCTGAACCTGGAGGGGAGCCAGGGCTTGGTAAGGCCTAATTGTAGATGAAGCCCAGGTGGGGAAGGAGCTGGGATAGGATCATAAAGCCAGGAAGTAAGAGCAAGGAGGATACTGCCTCTATAAGGAAAGGGAGTGGGCAAGGAGGGAATCCAGGGGAATTCCCTGGAGCAGAGTCTGAGGGGGCTGAAGTAGCCACGGGGAGCAGAAGAAGCTCCAGTGGTAAATGCACAGTTAGACAAGGAGATAGAAAGATGGGGTAGGAAGGAACCCAGGGAAACAGCAACAGGGACTGAGACTGAGCAGATCTGGGTTGCTAGTAAGAGGGTCCCTGGACTGGAGCCTGGAGTTGCGGGTCGGCGAGGTTCACCTATCAGCCACTGCGAAGTGGCACAGGACCTAGAGGTGGAATGGAAGACTGTCTGAGGTGGCATCCGGACAGCTTGTCTGATGGGACTTTGATACACCAGAAGGGGGTGACTGTATTGTGACCTGGCCAGAGAACCATGTCACAAAGAGGGAACACTTCAGTTGTAAAGAGGTAGAGGGGACCACAGCGGGTGCAACAGATCACAGGGGGTGCCATATAGGCCAAAAGCTAATCACCAGATCTAGCCACAAGGAAGTGCCCCTGTGGTGTACTTGCGTTTACACCAACAAATGGAAGGAATGGAGAAAGAGGAAAGGATAGCAAAAACACTGGACTAGCCATGTGCAAAACTGGCAAGATTAGCCATTTTAAAGATATAAATAAGCAAGCTATTAATATCAGTAAACCTTACTGATCACATTCTAACCATTATCAATAAACAGTTCACCGTAGGCCTAATGGGAATTCCTTTATTAATTTAAGTGTCTGGTTTTTTTCAATGATTGATTTTCACTTTCAGTGTTACTAAGCAAAGGAGAGGACACCTGGCTCCAACCCATGTCTAGGTATTTTCTTTCCACTGTCCTCTCTTGCTGTGGTCTAAGGACATAGTATTTATGGAATGAGGATCATCATACTTATCTGCAAAGTACAGAATCTTATGTTGAATATGTAATTAGAGGATACCTACTGTATAATTTTGTTGTACTATATGCTTAGTTTAACCAGATGTAAATTTTTCTTTTGTGTATGGAATGAACCTGTTTTTGTTGCATTTGCCCACTCCTAACTGAGTTCTTCCATTAGGCTACTGTCCAATTAACTCTTTTTTTTTTTTTTTAAGCCTGTAGTGCTGTTAAGTTAGATTTGTGCTGCTAACTACTTATGTTGATCCCCAGAGTTACTCCATTAGCAAAAAGAGAAGGCAAATAGAGAACACAGTTGTTTATAGCCTAATATAAAGGGAGGGGAGGAGGAAGGAATAGAATATTGATGAATTTGTTTTATCATCCTTGATTTGCACAACCACTAATAAAAATTAATGCCAAAGGTTTCAAATGCTTGCATGGGCACAAGTAGCCTCTGGACACAAGTCAAAGTTGGGCATGGAAGTTTCTTCTAAAGATTGCTCCAACAAAAATCAATGGGCTGTGAGTACATTGGGTCTCCTGTGCTCGAGCAGGGTGGGTTTGGGGCAGGGCTTTGGGGATGAGTTCTCAGTCAGCTTTTTTCCCTAAAACCACTAAGGAATGCCTAAGCACTGTTCAAGGTGTTCTGAACTCAAGTGGGTCAGAGGCACCCCTAAGCTAGGTGCTACAGGTTAAAGTACTCAACATCCGGTCCTTGGTTAGCTGCCCTGTGGTAGGTGCGCATTGTTATTAGTGTCCAACAAAATATACATTCTTCCATAATAACAACTGTCTGTGGGTGAACCAGAGGAAAAGAGAGAGATTTTGATAAGAATTTGGCAAAGCAGATGGAGAGGATGGGAGGCCAATAGGGGCATGCTCATAAGGCTGCAGGAGCAGGGGAAGTGTGGGCTTGTGGGCACAGAGCTGGAAAAGTGATTGTGGGAGATTGTAACACTGCATCCATAGTCAGGTTTCTGCCACGCCCATCTAGAGCAATTTGTAGTAGTGCAGTGTGAGGTCACTAGCAATTTTTACATGTAATTCTTTACTTCTCTATAATGATGTACCTCAGGGAAAGAAGGAAGTGGTAAATAGAGGAATAGACATAGGAGAGGAGACACCCATGCCCTACCAGGAAAGCCTATCAGTCATGCAGTACCTTTTTGGACCTCTCTGGAGCTTGCATAATCCAGAAGTTACAGTCTCACCCTTGAAACCTGCCAGAATCTCTGTGATGAACTGACATGGGAGGTGAAGATACATACCGTCAGGAGCCGCAAACTCTCCATGCCCTCGCAGGTCAACAGTATACTAGGCATTCCTGAAATATTGGTTTGCACTGCTGGGATTAGTCATGCAGCACCCTCTACCTGCCTTGCAGAGTTCTTCAGTGCCAATGAACACAGAGCAAAACAGTATTTCGCTTTCCCCATAGAAAGGCAGGCATAGTTATAAATCATGCTGGAAGTTTATGCCATGGTACAATTCCTCTCTTATTGGGCATCATAGATGTGACATGTATCTATCTGAGGTCATCAAGAATAGATACCTCAAGAACAGAAAGCATGCTTACTTGATGAACCTATTGGTGATAAAGTGATCCCAAACTGGTATCCACAGCTCACATTCTGCAGAGCTCTAGGCTGGATTTCACTAAATCTTACAGAATTTCCCCTGAACCAGTAGGCAATGTGAATATGGACTAATGGGCTAGATCCTCAGGTGGTTTAAACTTTACAGCCTTATCAGATTTACACCAGCTGAGGATCTGGCCCATTTGACAGACTTAGGTCTGGTATAAGTACTTCACTTCACAGTCCAGCTTCTCCCCATACCTCTATCTTGTTCTCCACTTTGCCATATTCCTTTCAGTTTCTCAGTTCGGGATGACATGTGAAGAAATATTTAAACTATTTGAACATTAGCGATCATTACAGAGCATTGTAGCAATTCTGTTATCTACAGTGACTTATCCATTTCTTGTCTTTTGGACATAATGGTATTAGTGATGTGTTGTATTTCGAGTTATGACACCTCAATTTAGCAAACCTACAAAGGACAATGCAAACTGAAGTATATTGCCTTCCTGGCTCTTCTTCTGTGTTATGACTGATCGTTGTTTTCATTTTTGCTTTTTAATGTGATTACGACAAAGCACACACTGCATTATAGTCACATCATCAATAATAATAATAATGAAAATAATAATGGAGATAATGGTATCAGAAAGAGAATTCTGTATTTGGCAAGAAATCTCTGAATATAAATCTTTTCATTATATATTCAGGAGCCTCCCTTGTGCCAGACTGATGGGTGGTGAGGGAGAGGGCTGTTCTGTAGCTAGTTTTAATAATTTGTAAAGTTCAATTATTAGAAAACTGAGTGCAACAGACACGAGGGAGAACGTAGGCAGAGATACAGGGAAAGAAGTAGTAAGGATGAATATATTAGGAAGACAAAGATCAATCAGTGAAGACTGATTATACCTAAGTACATAAACTCTAAGTGATTGGAGCAATTGGTTCAATTTATCACAGGCAGGATTCTGTGGAGAAACTTGTACCTGCTCTGTGTTGAGAGAACTTCAAGTTACACACTGGATCCATAATTTTCAAGCACCAAGTTAACTTTGTGCCAAGTGAAAAGTTCCCCCCGCCCTCCTTTTTATTTAGAAGAACAGGCTGACAACACTAGTTCTACTCATGCAGAGAACAAGTCTAGGATCCAGAACTTGCAGTTCTGGCTATTACGGCAGCATGAGTAGTGGTAGGGGATTCACATTGCAGTGCTTATAGAAGATGTGCAGGAGGAGCCTTCTTTGCTGTAGGATGGGAAAGCAAGTAGATCCTCATTCCTCTTCTTGCCTCCGTTTCCCTGTAGATTGTGGAGAGTGGGCTGTACTAGAGAGAGATGAGGCATTCCTGTTGAAAGTCTCTGGGTGAAGATAAAAGCAGAGGGGAGGGACAGAGGCAATATCGTGGTAGGGGTCTATACCAGACCACCAAATCAGGAGGAGGAGGAGAAGTGCATAAGGCATTTATAAAAAACAATAGAAGTATTCCAAGCAGAAGACTTGGGGAACTGTGATGGAGCATTCACCCCACACTAGCCCTGAAGAGGTAAATATAGGCAAGAGAAGCCAGTTAGCCATAGTCTGCACCTGAAGGGGAGCTAGGACACAATGAGACTTAACTGGCGATGAAGCTCACCTGGGCAGAAACAGGCAGGGCTTCTGTAAAGCTAGGAAGCTGGCAACAGAGAAGCCTTTAGTCACACTCCCTGATAGGCAGGGGGAGAAGAGTAGGAGCCTGTACTAGGAGTGCAGGAAGCAGTTCAGGGAAGGAGTAGTAAAGGCTAAAAGAATAGATCTGAACTCCTGGTTCAAGGGTACCCAGACTGGAACCCAGTGTAGAGAATGGGCCTGGGTTCCCCTACAAGCCACTGTGGGAGTGGCATGGTCAGGGAAGTGGATATGGAGACTGCTTGAGACTGTGAGAAGAGATCATCTTGTGAGACCTTGGAAGGAGAGGACGATTGGTTGGAAAGATAAGCTGTGAAGGAGAGATGCTGCAGTTCCTGTGAGAGAGGTGCTGCAGAGCAAGTAACTGAGAAAATGGGCTGAGTGACTACAGGACAGGGTGCAGACAGCGGTGAGCTAATTCCCCAGATGAGCCATGAGGAGGCATCAGCGAGCAGTGAATAGTACACTCCCTTTACAGGGAATTTACACAGGTATCAGTTGGTAAAACAATATGGCAATTATCTTTAAGAACACTTGGAGGAAGGCGTAGATCCTACAGGACTGGAAAAGGTACTTTCTCCCGCCCTGCCCCTTTTAAAAGATAGGGAAAACAAGGAGGACCCAGGGAATGACCGACTAGTCAACCTAACTTTGTTATACTACAAATATTGCTTATAAAACTTGTGAATGACACCAAATGCAAGCACTTTGGAGAGCAGGATTAGAATTCAGAATTATCTTGATAAAATAGGCCAATTGGTCTAAAGTCAAGAAGACGAAATTTAGTAAATACAAGTTCAAAGTACTACACTTAGGAAGGAAAAAGCAAATGCATAAACACAAAATGGGGAGCAACTGACTAGGCAGCAGTAGTGAAGAAAAGGATCACAAACTGAATGAATCATCTGTGTTATGCTGTTGTGAAAAAAGGCAAATGTCATTCTGGGAGGTGCTAACAGGAAGATTGTATGTAAGAAACGGGAGGCAATTGTTCCGTCCTCAACCTCAGTTTGAGGTTTTGGGCCCTGCACTAACAAAGATATGAACAAATTGGAGGGAGACCAGAGAAGAGCAACAAAATTTAAAAAGTATTTGGGGGGGGGAATGACCTAATGAGGAAAGGTTGAAATAATTGGTTATCTTTAGTATAGAAAAGAGAAGGCTGAGGGGGGACATGGTGAAACTCTTCAGATATGTAAGGGCTGTTATAAAAAGCATGGTGTTTAATTGTTCACCATGCCCTCTGAAGGTAGGGCACGAAGTCATTGGCAGAGTTTGCACCAAGGGAGATTTAATTTAGATAGGAAACATTTTAAAACTATAAGAATGGTTAAACACTAGAACAGGTTGCCTAGGGATGTTGTGGAACCTCCATCCTCAGAGCTTTTTAAGAACAGGTTTGACAAACACCTGTCAAGGATGGTCTAGATACACTTAATCCTACCTCAGTGCAGGGTGATGGACTAGATGACTTCACAGGGCTCAAATTTCTATGACTTCTATGATTTCACTGTCCATTGTGAAGAAATACGATTATGAAGCAGGGTTGCTAGCTGCCACTCACAAAATTAGAGGAGGGCGCCAGACTTGGTCTTATGTGTTTAGAATTTGTAAATGATGTAACCGAGTATATTGTCACTTAGCAGTTGTAACTGTGTTTTTAATCATAGACCAGGATTTTCAAAATTATCTTTTAGATTTTTGCAAGCCACTATAAAAGATCACCCAGCACTAGAGACAAGGGGCAGGTCTACACTACAAATGGTGCACTGGTGCAGCTGCGGTAGCTCTCCCATTGGTGTAGTTATTCCACCTCTGAGTATCACAGTTGTACCACCCTTAATCCCATGTGTAGACAGCACTATGTTGTTCATGGGTGTGAGTGATGTAGTTACACCAAAGTAAGTGTGTAGTGTAGACCTGGCCAAGGTGGGTGAGGTAATATCTTTTATTGGACCAACTTCTGTTGGTGAGAGAGACAAGCTTTCGAGCTTACACAGAGCTCTTCTTCAGGTCTGGGAAACCAGAGTGTCACAGCTAAATACATGGTGGAACAGATTATTTAGCATAAGTATTTGATATCTTCCATTATTGCTTGCAATGTTGTAGCCGTTTCAGTCCTGTGATATTAGAGAGACAAGGTTGGTGAGGTCATTAATATCTTGTATGGCTACAACAACACTGCATACATGCAACACTAGGCATTTCAAAAATACACTAATAGAAGACCCATCAGTTTTCACTGATCAAATCAAATTATGGTGCATTGAAAGTTATGCTAAAATTGTGATCAATCACTTTAAATTCTCTGGGGTTTTTCCTTGTCCTCCTTCCAGGCTGGGTCATACCTCTCAAGTGTCCTGACTTATGAAGGGCATCCCACATCTGGCCCTGATTTTTAAAACTGGCCCACTGTCTCACACTGCCATAGCAAAGTCCCAGCTATACCACTACACTGAATCTAGGGGGTTTGAGGGTGAGGTTTACCTCATCTAGTTGGTGTCTCCATGCACGGAGCTATGTGGCCAGGGATAATTGTAACCAATCTAGTTTATTGCAAATGTGAGAGGGAATCACTAACTAATACCTTCTTGCTCCTTGCAGGGATGTGGGATGAGTCCATCCCAAGCTTACAGTATCCTGGCTGGATTGTTCGGGGAGGGTTTGTGTTCCATGTATGCTGCCCTGAGCACAGAGTGCTCAGCAGAGGAGCTCAGAGGCTGGAGGCAGCAGCAGCAGCAGCAGTGTCAGGTACTTCTGTATTCATCCCTAATAATTCCCATGCACATTCTGCAGACAGGTATTGCTTGGTCTTTACTAAAGGGATTTAAAAGGAATACGATTACTTCCCCGCCGCTAATACATGAATTTCTGCATGTGTGGAAAGTGAAGCTGGTGGCTGCAGTGCTGCACCAACATGTTGTGCCTCACTGAAGGGAGGAAAGGTGCTGAGGAGGGGTTTCTTCTGCTTGCACCAGAGCATCCAGCAATCCGATGTTGTTTGGGACTGGGGTGGGGGTATTTCTGTTCTGAGCACCTCTAGCTGCAACTTGCAGATTCCTTTTTTACAATGCAAGAAATGCCCAAGTTACAAGAGTTATGTCTACAGTACTAGCACTAGAGCTGCTGTAGCGTAGATACTTCCTACATCAACAGAAGGGGTTTTCCCATTGATGTAGGGTATCCACCTCCCTGAGAGGTGATAGCTAGGTTGACAGAAGAATCCTTCCATCAACTCCTTACACTGGGGGTTAGGTATGCCTAACTGTGGTCCTCAGGGTGCAAAATTTTTCACAGCCCTGAGTGACATAGCTAGGTCAACCTAAGTTTTAGATGTAGACCAGGCCTAAGGCATTGCAGTACTTTGCAAGGGGATGCCTCCAGGACTGCTTTCAATCTATGATGACAATCTGAGGGAGATTTTAGAGAGAGAGAATTTTAAATGGAAACACGTTACAAAATCCTTCATCCTAACATGGAGAGTCTTGTGTTTGCCCCATTCAAATGCTGAGCCTGAGGGCTTGTCTTCACTACGGGCTAAATTGGTGCCACTGCGATCGATACAATGGCATTGATTTAGTGGGTCTGGTGAAGATGTAATAAGTCGATGGGAGAGCGCTCTCTCATTGACTTCAGTACTCCACCTCAATAAGACAGGGCCGCCCAGAGGATTCAGGGGGCCTGGGGCAAAGCAATTTTGGGGGCCCCTTCCATAAAAAAAAGTTGCAATACTATAGAATACTATATTCTCCCGGGGGCCCCTGTGGGGCCCGGGACAAATTGCCCCACTTGCCCCCCCCCCCCCCCCC
>QXTE01000063.1:6474391-6491395 GCA_003942145.1 Platysternon megacephalum
CCCCCCCCCCCCCCCCCGGGGCAGCCCTGGGAAAAACAAACATTTGAAAACCTGCATCTCGGCACAAACCCAGTTTTGAGAAAACTTCTTTTCAAGTCACCTTTACAAGGTATCACTGGTTCTCAGCATCAGCTAGTGCTAAAAGGCACTAAAGCTCATTAAAAGGGTTGGAGAAATATTTTCCATCAAAACTTTTTTTGCAGAAAAAATCATGGACAATGTCTGCTTTCCTTCAAAATTTGTTGTGGTTTTTTTTAATTGAAAAGCTGAAATTAGTCTGCCAAAACCTGAACATGGTTTGGGGTTTCAGAAGCGTGTGGCCAAATATTTGCTGCTTGCTGTGTTTGATTGTTTAAAGAAACAATAAAAAAATTCTGCTTAAAAAAATTCCAAAACTTTTGAACTACCTCATCTTGTGACCAAACGCCTGAGCCCATCCAGTCAGAGATTTTTCCAGGTTTCTGATACTCTGCTGGCTTCCTTGACTCATATCTGTCTCCATAACTTTGGGTTCATTTAGGTTAGAACAGGGGTAGGCAACCTATGGCACGCGTGCTGAATGCGGCACGCGAGCTGATTTTCAGTGGCACTCACACTGCCCATATCCTGGCCACCGGTTTGGGGGCTCTGCATTTTAATTTAATTTTAAATGAAGCTTCTTAAACATTTTAAAAACCTTATTTACTTTACATACAACAATAGTTTAGTTATATATTATAGACTTATATAAAGAGACCTTCTAAAAATGTTAAAATGTATTACTGGCACGCAAAACCTTAAATTAGAGTGAATAAATGAAGACTCGGCACCCCACTTCTGAAAGGTTGCCGACCCCTGGGTTAGAACATAAGAATGGCCATACTGAGTCAGACCAAAGGTCCATCCAGCCCAGTATCCTGTCTACCGACAGTGGCCAATGCCAAGTGCTCCAGAGGGAGTGAACCTAACAGGTAATGATCAAGTGATCTCTCTCCTGCCGTCCATCTCCATCCTCTGAAAAACAGAGGCTAGGGACACCATTCCTTACCCATCCTGGCTAATAGCCATTAATGGACTTAACCTCCATGAATTTATCTGTTTCCTAGAGACTGGCTCCATGGGGTCCCTCACAAACTGGAGACAGTTACTGTGGGTTTGTCTTTAGTATAGCTTATGTACGTACATACTCCACGAACTGAGCATTTGAGCTTGTTCCAGAATCTGGGATAAGCCTATGTTGTGAAAACAGAAATGCTCAAAATAGCACATGCATA
The DNA here is from genome assembly GCA_003942145.1 of Platysternon megacephalum. NCBI lineage: Eukaryota > Metazoa > Chordata > Testudines > Platysternidae > Platysternon > Platysternon megacephalum. The sequence goes on from QXTE01000063.1 coordinate 6,475,645, forward strand.
GGAATGGACACAGGGTGCTAAAATTAAATTAACCCAGGGGTTCTCAAACTGGGGGTCGGGACCCCTCAGGGGGTCACAAGGTTATTACTGGGGATCGCGAGCTGTCAGCCTCCACCTCAAACCCCGCTTTGCCTCCAGCATTTCGAATAGTGTTAAAGAGATAAAAAAGTGTTTTTAATTTATAAGGGGGGGGGGGTCGCACTCAGAGGTTTGCTATGTGAATGGGGTCAACAGTACAAAAGTTTGAGATCCACTGAATTAACCCCTCTGGAGGCTCGGGGAATGCAGGGGAGGGGGGTCTCCCTTGGTAGGGTTGGGAAGGAGGTAGGTGGTGTAGGATATTGCTCTTCTCATGTGATCCCTCCCCCATGGCTCTCTTGGCTCTATCACTGTTAATCTAAAGTGGCTACTTTTAAATGAAGCTACCCTCCCCTGCCATGAATCTCCCTATGGCACTGAAATTAAATGTAGACTATAGTTTGGCATTTGAGAAGTGAAAGGGAAAAGATAAGAGCTTGGCTCATTGTGTTAAATAGCTGTCTGCAAGGCTCAAACTGCTGAATGAGCTTTAGGGTAGGGATGGCTGTGCCTCCCCAAACAGCCTGGCCCTGCCCCCATCCGACCCCCACCCACTTCCTCCCCCCCGACTGCCCCCCTCAGAAACCCTGACCCATCCTGCTCCTTGTCCCCTCACCACCCCCCACAACCACCATGCTGGAACCCCACCCCACACTAACCCCCCCTTAAACATTTTAAAAATCTTATTTACTGGACATACAGCATAGTTTAGTTATATATTATAGACTTATAGAAAGAGACCTTCTAAAAACATTAAAATGTATTACTGGCACGCAAAACCTTAAATTAGAGTGAATAAATGAAGACTCGGCACACAGCTTCTGAAAGGTTGCCGACCCCTGCTCTATAATGTAAAGAGACCCTAAGTCACTGAGGCTCATCTTGTGGGCATGGCTAGTGGTCTGTGGAATTTTTAGAATAGGCACCTTCAAAGAGTTTGGAGCCAGATTTTAGGCATGGTCAGGCAATGCCTATCTCATGAGGAGCTAACTCTCCCAGTGGCTCCTGAGCATGCATCCTAGACACAAAAGAAGTTTTAAGTGGGCTGGGAAATCTAAGAGTAAAGAGTTAGAATTGTCTCATTTAGGAACAGTTAAATAATCAGGTGTGGTTGCTAGAGAGACAGTGCTTGGGTGAGTTTGATTGGGGAGAGAATCAATTAACTAGTTGGGCTTTTGAGGTGGAGGCAGAGGCTTACTATAAGGTGGTCATGAACAGCCTCCTTTCTGAGGAAGAGGAAGCAATAAAGAGAAAGGAGTAGAATATGCCCTTACCCAGGGTCTCCTAGCTGTACTGAATCTTCTATGGCCTTTGAAACCTGTTGCCCATTCAAAGGTATAGAGTGAGTCAGAATGTTATCCAGAGCTCCTGTGATGTGCTGCACAATGACATTATGAACTTGATGCAGAGAAACCATGTTCTGTCTTTGCCAGAGAAGGTCACCATGGCACTAAGCTCACTGTCTACCCAATTCTTCCAGCTAGTCATCAGGAAACCACAAGGATCAGCCAACTGGCAGCCTCAAATACACTAGCACACTTTCTCCAGGCTCTGAACAACAAAACTGGAGACACAGACAGACCCGGCATAGGAACGCATGAGATGTGATTACCCACTTCCTTGGATGGCATCCATGTTCCCTTGAGGTCCCCAAAGCAGAGTAATGTAACTATAATAAAGATTACACTATAGGAACATGATGCTCTGCTTGAATGGAGTTCAATCACTTTTGATTAATTACAACATATTATCTTTACATCTAGCCAGTGTAGCAGTTTACGATGGGATCTAACTACAACGAATGTTTGAAATGGGGAGCAACAAACCATTTTTTCAGCTCAAGGGAGACAAAAAGATTAAACAAATTCAAATATTATAATTTTTAAATGACTTATAACTCAAACAATTTGGCTTTGTCTGCAATTTAGGAACACTCTATTTTTTCTTCAAAATAAATCTAGAGATTTTCTAGCCAGAATGTTTTCCAAGCCAAACTAGTCAATGCCACAGGAGTACTAAAATAGGGCTTTCTAGTGGAAGCTGGTTGCAGTCTTGACTAAAGAAGAGCTACTGCCTCTCTGTGCTGTTGTAGGCCTAGGGTTACTATAGTAATTGATTAATTTAACTAATGGACAGTGAAGAAATGATGACCAGAAGGCAGTTATGATTAAATATGATCCAGTGCTAGTCTGGGACCTGACATACCTGAATATAGTTCCCTGCTCACCACAGACTTACTGTGGGACCAATGGCAAATAATTTACTCTATGTGCTGCAGTTCCCCATCTGTAAAATGGGAATATTAGTACTTCCCTGCCTCACAGGTGTGTTGGGAAGATAGAAATTAAATTTAAAAATTCTGAGGTGCTCAGATACTAGGGTAATGAGAGCAACATAAGTATCTAAGCTCACATAGACATACTTGTGTTAGCTTGCATCAAGCGTGCACACTAAAATTTGTGGTAACATGGGCAGTGGTGAGCAGTAACGTGGGCCGTAGTGAGCAGCAGCACGGGCTAGCTGCCCCAAGTATGTACCTATGGGATCTGGGCAGGTTTGGATTTAGGGTGGCTAGCCTACGCCACCCCTTGCTGTTGCTCTGCTACACATTCTACCCTACTGTTTTTAGTGCACTAGCTTGAATCACACCCCAGCTCCAAGAGTAGATGTAGCCATGGACAAAGCTCTATAGTAAAGGTTCTTAAAACACTTAAATGAATATTTAACATCATTTCAAATATTTTTTTCCTAAATACCTTGCTCTCAATGGCTTTCAAAGCAAGTTGTAGACAATGATAAAATGGACAGATTTTGCAGCTTCTTGCTTGTTAAATCCTCATGAGTGAGACATACTCAGCAAAGGTGGATTGGTGCTCTTGGGACTGGTGGAGAATGGCAGTAATCCTAAAAGTAGCTGGTGCCAATAAAATGTTGAGTGTTCTGTAATAACTATTCTCATCACTGCCCCCTGAGTTACTGAAGTTTTAGGGGTGAGTATTAATTAACTGCAAATCCATAAATGAGACTGAAGCCACAGCATTTTTATCTGGAAACTCAAGTCCCTTTGCAACTGCATAGCTTTGTCTAATTCTGGCACAGCAGAGATTTTGTTTATCCTCTTGGTGAGGATCTGTCTATAGAGCACAGATTACCTTTATTCATAAAATCAATTAAGAACTTTCTTTTCTTGTCAATAGTTTTACTGTACACAATAGATTCTGAAAAGTTATTGGATCTCCACATCCTTATTTCTAATCACTGTCACTCAGAGACAACTTTAATCTAACTATCTTCAGTAGCTCTGCATTACTTTGCAGCATTTCCTGACGTGTCACTGAGTAAACAAAATTATCTAATCTCCTTTTTCTGAAACACAATGGCTCCCAATAATCATATAGCCAATAGAACAAGCACTAAATGGAGATGCTAGGAGAACTAGGGCAAAAGTATCCAGTTCTGACTAACGTTATACATTCATAATCCTCTACTGCTGTGATTTGTTCTTGTGGCTATTTGGTTCTTCAGTACACAGACACAGGAGAGTCAGAGGAGAGTAGATCTCAGGACAGCTCTGAAGGACAGTTCCTCTAACAGTATATAACCTTCCTAGCACTTCATTGCAGCATTGTATGATATAGATTTGAACATAACTGTGTGTCAAAGTTAAAAATAATTCCACATACTGTGTGAGATTTGGGCAGCATTTGTCACTTGCTGAATGTGTCTTTTCTTTTTCCTCTTGTACTGACATTGGGCTGTTCCTCAGCAGACAATAATTTGCTCACATTTTCCCTAAGTGACACAGTTCATTGTAGAAAACCTAACAGCATACCATGCCCCTAATGCAAGTGTATATGATCTCACAGAATATACAACAGCCCCTTTGGCTGCCTTTTGTCAATTCCCCATTAAATTAGTGTCACTGGAGAGGCTTTGGAAGAAATAAAAATAGTTTAAATTGTGTGGCAATTATCTACAGGGGAGGAAGCACAGCTGAGGGGTTACAAGAACTTGGAGTCAGAAGATTTGTTTGATTCCCAGCTGTTACCATGTGCAAGACATCATTAAATTTCTGTGCACCTCAGTTTCTTCATTTGTAAAACAGGATCATACTTCCTTTCCTCTTATGGGATGGGTGTCCAAATCCATCAATCAAACAAACAGAAAGCACACAGTTCTGATCATGGCCCTGTCCTGGGAAAAACCTTTGGCTTCATTAGAGTAAAAAAGTACACTGACCATTAGTAGAGAGATATTTTTGGTATCAACCAAGTGTACTTCTACTATAGAAATAAATAAATACAATATACAGGTATGTTGGCATGCTAGGTAACAGTAATTAGTTGAATGGATTGGTATACAATCTAATCTATGCATTTCAAATACGCTCATCACCATAGCATCAGGCTGCCTTTCAATTTACATTTAGTGTGGTGAAATTTTTACAATCTGAAGAACTTGTTCCCATAAGGGTAGGTCTCACCTTTCATGAATAGTCAACAAATGTTTACATTTCATAATTATGTATAGGTTATTGCAAAGTCCAAAAGAGCACAGAAGTCTGAGTCCCAGTGTCACACATTAGGGTGCAGAGGGCTCAACCTAGTGGGCAGAGTAGAATCAAAAAGCTTTGGGTGTAGAATGCGTTGAGTAACCACTGTGCTGCTGTTACTACAGAGCTTAAATGGTGTTCTCTTGGCCCTTCCGTCAAGTCAGGGAACATAGTCACTTAATGATGGTTTATTGGGCTCAGCCAACCTCATTGGGGTGCTAGACAACTGCACCCATAGCCTGTTGAGTTCCTGATGATACCCCCACCTAGAGAGCTCCTTCTAGGAGCCCTTGGCCCTGGCTTGTGAGAATATCTTTGGTGAAATTCCCGCAGGAGATAGGGAGTATGAATGCTTACTTCTGGTTCCTAGGATTCTTCCTCTGGTCCATACCCCTTCTGATCTATCAAATATTGCAGTATTCCCCTGACCCATAGGGAATCGAGAACCTGATTGACTTCATATTCCTCCTGCTTGTGGACAGTTACTGTGGATGGAGGAGAGTCAAACCAGTCAGGGAAGGAGTTGTTGACATATGGTTTAAAGAGAGAAATATGAAAGATGGGATGAATTTTGAACAATTCTAGGTGTTGAACCTTGAAGGCCACTGGGTTAATTTCCTCAGTGATCCAAAAAGGATCCAGGTATTGGTGGTCAAGCTTGGTTGAAGAACCATTTGTTTTTACTTTCCAAGTTGAGAGCCAAACCTTATCTCCTACTGCAAGGTTAGAGATGGCCTGTTTTTGTTGGTCTGTGTAGTACTTATAAGTTTCTTTAGTGGCAAGTATGTGTGCCGGAGGAGGTGGACCAGATCCATGGCTGCTGAGATGACAGAGCCTTTGGACAGGTGGAATTGGGGATGAAAACCAAAATTTGCAAAGAATGGGGTCTGTTAGGTTGAGGCATCGGTCATGTTGTTGTACATGAAACAGCCATCAGTCTGTGTATGGTAGGCTATTGAGGTGAGGGGCTTGTTGCCAAGAAGGCAAATAAATTCTTGCCATAATTGATCAATGAATTGAGGGCATCAATCTGAAATGACGTGTGTTGGAATGCTGTGGTACCAAAAAATGTGCTCCAGGAAAGCTTGCATGGTTTCATGTGCAGATGGTACAGTGTGACAGGGAATAAAATGGACCACCTCGGTCAGAAGTTCCACTACAGTGACGATAACCGAGGATGCTTGAGAGCATGATAACTCCACTATAAAGTCCATTGAGTGACTGGACCAAGGATTCAGAGGTGTGTGGAGAAGCTGAAGGAAGCACCCAGGCCTTGATTGTGGTCTGTTAATGTGGACACCGAGGTCGCATGACATAACAATTTTTAACATCAGTTCATAGCGTTGGCCACCAGAAATATCTAGTGATCAGGTTCCAGGTTTTATATTGGCTGAAATGTCCTGCTATGGATGAGTCATGGCACAACCTTAGCACCCGAAGCTGGGAGCTGCCCTCGGGACTGTAGAGTTGATCCCCACAAGAAAGGAGGTCTTGTGGCAGATAAAACCTTGAATCTATGGAAGCACCAGGGCTTCTTAGAGTCTGACACATTGGGCTGCAAATGGGTTGCTTAGAAGCAAAGAAAGGTTAGTGGTAATCAGGTGACCAGCAATGGTCCCGCAGACAACGTGGGAGGCTTTAATAATGATTATACAAGCTTCCTTCTCTACATCACTGTGCTTGTGCTTTCAGGACAAGGCATTTGCTTTCCCGTTCTTAGTCCAGGATGGTACATAACCATAAAATCAAATTGGGAGAGGAAATGGACCCAGAAAATCTGATGCTGGTTGAGTCATCTTGCTGTCTGTAGATGCTCCAAATTCTTGTGATCTCTCCAGATTTGGACAGAGGCACAGTATATGGTGCCACTCTTTGAAGACAGCTTTGATGGCCAGGAGCTCATTGCCCCATGCCTCATAATTTCTCTCAGAGGAAGTCAACTTTTAAGAGTAAAATGCACAGGGATGAAGCAACTGGTGAGGATCTGTACATTTCATGAGGAACATCCCTATTGCAAAGTACCAAATATGAAGGCCTTTGTTGGGTCCAGATGGGACAAAAGGGGGGTAGAAATAAACTTGAAAGCCACCTGCATGTCAATCGACCAGATTAACTTAGTCCCCTTCTTGAGGAGGAATGTTATAGGATCTACCAGGTCAGAGAATCCTTGGATGACTCGCTGGTAAAAAATTGCAAATTTGAGGAACCTCTGCACTCTGTGTATATTTGAGGAAGCCTTCCACTGGGTGATTGCTGTAACCTTGTTGGGGTCCATGGTGAGTCCTGCCAGAGAGATGACATAATCCAGAAACTCCATGATATCCTTGTCAAATTCACATTTCTCAGCTTTTGCATACAAGTTGATTTTGGTGAAGCCGATCAAGAGTGGTACGTGCATGGAGGTCATGGAGTCCTTAATTCTCTGAAAAAATGAGAATATTATTGAAGTAGATTGTCATGAATTGATCAATGATCTCCTTGAAGACATTTTTCATGAAATTCTGGATGGTAGTGGGGATGTTACATAGACTAATATCATGGCTGCATATTCAAAATGGACGTATCTGGTTTGAAATGCAGTCTTCCATTTCTCCACTTGTCGCATTCTCACAAGGTTCTATGCTCCACACAGGTCTAGCTTCGTGAAGACCTGAGCTGAATGGAGTCTTTCCAGGAGTTTGTTTATAGGGAGAAGGAGATATCAATTGCAGATGATCTTGTTTAGGGATAATCAACACAAGGTCAGAGGGAACCATACTCCTTAGCCACAAAGAAGATAGGTGCTCCCAGTGGGGACGCTGAAGGCCAGATGAACCCCTCTCCAGAGATTTTACTCCCAGATTCAAGTCAGATTCAGATAGGCTATAAATGGAACCTCTGTTCCTGGCTGAAGGTCGACTGAGCAATCATAATTGCAGTGAGGAGGTAGTGTACCTTCTGTTTGTCAATACCTAGGCATATTCTAGATAGGAATTCTAGGGACTGCAGATGAATCTTTGGTTCACGACTTTGGATTCTTCCAGGGCTGGAGTGTGCCACAGAACATGACTGGCCATTTGCTGGAGCTGGGAAGGCATGCTCATTGGCATCATGGGGAACAGAAGAGTATAGATTATGAGCACCAGCTGATTCAGGGGTCATGAGTGATGAGCAAAGGGATACCAAGGATAACTGGCAAGTGCAGCGCTTGGATGATCCTGAACTTCAAGATCTCTTGGTGACCACAGAGGATAATGACCCCCCTGGGGGCTGTCTGATATGTGATGGGGTCTGAAGAGAGGAGTGACCCATCAATAGCATTGACAAGCACAAGTAAGTCCTTGCAAAGGATAGGAATTCAATGGCCCTTATAACTCGTGGTTGATCAAATTGCTGGAGGTGCCCAAGTCAAAGAATGTCTCTAAGTGGATATTGGGCATGTCAGACTGCTGGAGTTGAAGAGGAAGAGTGAGAGGATGTGACTAAGTGGGAATATTTTGTAATATTTTTGAGTTCTGTTTGTGCCTCAATTTTTCCTATATGCTGCATTGTTCCCAGTGGGGTGGAAATGACTGTTTGCTCAGCCCTAGCAAGCCCTGGCACAAATTAAGCACTGGTTTGCTGTGAGGGCAGGTGAAGATACACAAGTGTGAATGTTGTCTAGCTTTCTGGGCCTTAGTCTCCATATCAGTGGAGCATGTTAGAAGACAATGGCAAATCCAATTTCCAGGACATTGACAACTAGCAACCAATGACATAAAGGAATATGGACTTTCCCACCTCTCCTTAGGGATGCTGAACAGCAATCCCCAGCTGGAGTTCAGAAAACTGGAGAGGTATGAGGTGGGAGATAAGAGTTGGCTGCTGGAAGGAATCAAGGCTCTCACTTGGAGTATGATGAAGGAGGTCAGATTGAGCAACAGACAGAGCTTGAATCAACAGGTCACTACAGTATGGCTGGGCTCTCAGCTAATCAGAATGGACTATGCTTTAACTTCCTATGCTGTGTTCCAGTTAACGAATAAACCCTATTGTTTTGACAAAGTTATGTGAGCATCACTGAAAATGCTTGGCAAGGTGCATTAATTCCTGAAAAGTGTACAAGCCTCCATCAGGAGTCTGTTTCGGATGGACTTGCTGAATGGATCTAATGGTAGGAAGCAGGAGCGCTGTAGGCCCAGAGGTCCAGTTTAAGGTGGTGAAGCTGCATGGCTTAGCCTGGCGGAAGAGTGAGACCCCTAGGGAGTCTGGCACATTAAAAGAGGTCTTTCATTCCAAAACTGGGGCCATAGTACCATTAGAGTTGGGCAGTGTGCTGGTTAGAGGTTGCCAAGATTTTGACAAATAGGCGACAGCATGATTCACTGTGGGGAGGATTTGAGCACCAACCCAACCTGCCCCCCCCCTCCACTGGGGCCAGGCTCTGGCATTTCTCAACCCAGATGTGGGCCATACCTTAGCTGGGCACCCTACTGCAACATGCCTGCACATTCCACAATACAGGCATATGCCCAATGACTATTTTCATTGGCAGAGCAGTGGGGCTGGGCTTAGTCAACTTGCATTGGTTCAGAGTCTGGTAGGACACCTGGGGCCCCAAGAGACAGAATTGTTCTGGACAACCAGGGTATGGTGGCAAGTTGTTTGATCTCACTCCGTTAGCCAATCATCAATCCTAATACGAAGACCAATTAAGGGTCCCAGGCTAGGTGGAGGTTCCATCCATGCTAATCCATCTTTGATGGAATCTTTGAGTCCCTGCCTGAAGTAGTGTTATTGCACAGCCCCGTTCCAGTGTGTGTCTGCAGCCAGACATCGAAAATCCACTGCATATTTGATGTCAGACCAGGACCCTGTGGGAAGGCATGGAGAGCAGCTTCTGTGGTACGTTCTTGATTAGGGTAATCAGTGATGCCTGTACAATGCTCCCCATTACCTGTACTAAGTTCTCAAAGTGTTCAAGGACAAGACTGGACCAATACAGGACTGGGGATGCCCATTTAAGGGCCTCTCCAGTGAGCAGATTAAGTACTGATCCCACTTGGGACCAATCTGTGGGGTATGACTGTGACCACAACACAAACTTGATAAAACTTTGATTAAAGAACTCATGAAACTTGGCACAATCCCCATCAAACTTATTGGATGGAGGAAGCTTGGGCTCACAGAAAGTGGATGTGAGAGTTGGGGAGACAGAAGATGTTGCCTGGGCTTCTACCTGGGCCTGGAAGACTACATTTGGGTCATGTGGCATGGCAACCTGAGCCCACAGTTCCTGCAGGACCCCATCCGAGAAGGTGAGGTGGGCTCCTGCTGGGGCCTTATGGACTAGAGCTCCCTGCTGTGGCACAAAGTCCCCTCTTATCTTCCAGTAGGCTTCTCAAACTGTACCACACCAGGGTGCAGGCAGTGCAACCTAGTGCTTGGAACAACAGTCTGGTCTAGTGGTCAGAGCAGGACAAAAGGGCAGAGCTGGATATGTGGTCAGGGGACAAGCCAATGAGCAGAGTCAGGAACCAGAACAAAACCAAAGGGCAGAGCCGGAGTCATGGTCTAGAGATATGCCAATGATTGGAGCCAGGACTTATCAGGAAGGTAGGGGCTAGGGATGAAGTAGGAGCAGCCACAGGTTGGAACAAAGGCTGGTACAAGAAGCAGGTTGGGTGCAGCTGTGTGTGCACAGAGTAGCCTCTGTGGTGCTATTGCTGCAAGGCTTAAAAAATGATAAGCTGGCCCTTTTGTCCAATTAGAGAGCACAAACACTTAGTGAGGGTTTATTGGGCCCAAATGAACTCACTGGGTTGCTAGGTGACTGTACCCGGCGGAAGCTCAGTCTCTGACACCCAGACCCTCCATTCCAGAGACAGTGGAGAGATAGGGCTGCGGCTTGCTGTAGACCTGGCCAGCCTCAAGGCTGCTCTAAGTTATGTCCAGTTGTTCACAAAGCCAGGTACTTTGGCAGGGAATAGCCAGATCAATAAAGGTGTTCCAGCCATGACTCTTTCCCCTAGCTATGCCCCTATAACATAGCTGCAAGGGGGTGTTGCACTGAGTCATTACATCCGCTTTTTGCCATCTAGAGATCTTCCAGCTGGCCATATCCACTGGCTTTACAGATAAGGGGCATAGTGGACACAATTTAGCCTTTAACTTTAAATTTTGGAGATCTTTCAGTATAAAAAAATCTATTTTAGTTCATTTTTAGAGCTCTTTGTAAGGATGTTTTCAGGGCCACCAAAAGGGCCCACAGGTTATCTTCCAAACCAAGCAAAGCAGACAGCTACTGCTTGCTGTAGCATACAAAACCACTGCTACCCACAAAGTTCAAATCCAAGGAACAGTTTTATTTCAGCATAGGTACAAAGTGCCACACTCCAGTCTTCAGTTGAGGTATGTCTGGCCAATGCTATCTCTGAGTATATACAGACTAGATGGGTGAGGGAATATCTTTTATTGGACCAACTTCTATTGGTGAGAGACAAACTCTGAAGCTTACAGTTATTCAGAACTCTGTGTACGCTCAAAAACGCGTCTCTCTCACCAACAGAAGTTGGTCAGAAGAACATAAGAACATAAGGCCATATAGAGTCAGATCAATGGTCCATCTAGCCCAGTATCCTGTCTTTTGACAGTGGTCATATGCCAGGTGCTTCAGAGGGAATGAACAGAACTGGCAATCATCAAGAGATCCATCCCATTGCCCACTCCCAGCTTCTGGCAGTCAGAGGCTAGGGACACCCAGATCAAGGGGTTGCATTCCTGACCATCTTGGCTAATAGCCAGTGATTTACATATCAACCATGAATTTCTCTAATTCCAGTACAAGGTATTCCATAAAAGAGTTTACCTCACCCACCTTATCTCTGTAATATCCTGGGATGGACATGGCTAAAACAACAATGCATACACACAGACAAGGGTGTACACAAACAAAGGCAAACACTTAAGTCTTCATACACTGTTATACCCAAGATAACACCTTACTTTCTATCAACACCACTTTTCTCTGATTTGGCATATAATAACGACTAACGATATCTATGACCAAATATACAATTCCATATTACACACTAGGTCATATAACATGTTTATCTACTTATTAGCAATAACCAAACTATCAGTCTTAATATTTAACAGGGACTTTGTTTGTTTATATGGATTATATTTGGCAGGGTTATTGTGACCTTTCGTTGCTACTCCATCCTTGTTCTGATCCCAAATACCAGGGACATTTCAAGAAGTGAAATAACAGGAATCTTGTTGTTTTGCACTCCTTCCCAAAAAAGGGTTTTTCAAAGGTCTGACGAACCAAACTAAACTAGGCCTACATTTATACTGATTATGCATTTGCTTATATATATATTACTAACTAGGATGTGAGATATATGTGTATATATATGATCCACTAAACACATGATGAAATACACTATGTCCCTTATTGTTTTACATGAGGTAAGTTCACCTAATAATTGTCTCATCTCGCAATCGTATGGTTCCCTCTGAGCGCTGCTCAGTTGTACTCATGGCAAGTAAGTCACCGAGCCTGACAGATATAAAATGTAGCACACATTTATTTATTTTTTTAAATGATTGCAAACATTCCTAAAATGGTTTTTGTAACATACATGTGTGATGGGGTATACAAACCCAACACTGGGCAACAAGGTTCTGGCCTCAGCCAGCCCCACCCTGCCACACCTGCAAGAGATGCACAGACTGGAGGAGGAGTTAAAAGGAAGCAGAACAGCTCACCTGTGGGCATAACAGGTGAGAGAAGGGACATCTATCTTGCAGCTCCTGAGAAAAGGGCTAAGGGATAGCAGGATTTCTCTCTCAACAACTGCCTGAAGATTCTCTCCCAGAGGAAAAGGAGAACCTGCTTCTGTTATACCCGGAGGAGGAGGCATTTCCTCCTCTCATCAACTGACCCAGTCTATTTGTGTTTGTTTTGTTTATGGATTACCCTGGAAGGGGAGAGACTTAGAACTGACCTGGCTGGAGGGCCATGACACAAGAGGAGGCAGCTGCTGCCCTCAGAGGGAGAGAGCTATTGCACCTGGCTACGAAAAGGTGCCAAGTGGTGAGCTGAGCCCCTTCAAAGTCTCATGTGATAGACTGTGATCTTTGGACAGTAGTGGGATGATAGGAAGGGGACCAGGGAGGGCAATCTTAAGGTGTTTCTGGGTATCAGACCCTTGGGTTGCTCTCACAGGGCCCTGGGCTGGAGTCCAGTGGATGGGAGGGCCCAGGCTCCCCTACCAAAACCCCACCTCTGCATGTTGACTGGACTAAGCCCTGACCACTAGGCAATGCCTCCCATGTGTGAGGACCATCACAATATGATATACTAGTATATAGGATATATGTGTGCCCTGAGATAAAAGTTATATTGGCACCCTTTTGGGACAACTTGCATGATTGATTTATGAGTTTACCACTTGTGTGTAATGCAACCATTATTAAACTCATTATTGTTTAATTGTTCATTATTTATATCACAGTAGCACCATCAAAATCAAGGCCCTACTGTGCTAGGAGCTGTATAAAAAGAGTAAAAGACAGTCCTTTTCCCAAAGAGTGTACAGTCTATAGACAAGAAATACAATGGGACTATTATTAATTCCTGCTTTCTTTTTAACAGAGGAGGACTGAAACACAGATAGATTAAATGGCTTTCCCATTTACACATAGTCACATAGGTCACATAGTGAGTCTGTGGAGGAGCTGGGATTTGCGGTCAAGTCTCCCGAGTCAAAGAGTAGGTCTACTCTTAAGTGCTACAGCTCAGGGTGTGCACACAAGTGTGGGTGTGGAAAAGACTAGATAGGAAACAGAGACTCAGAGGAGAGCAAGAATGCCAAGCAGCAGCCTGTAAGCATGGTGTGGCCCTGGGAGACTCCTAGAGAAAAGTTCTGGGTTGAGGGTGCTGGCTGAAGGAAGCTTGGGGCTGCAAGCAAAGACACTACTTATTTTACCCTTTGGTTCCCCTGCATTCACAGAAGTTTGCAGAAGCAGGAATTTGCACATTCCTTATAAATAAATAAGATTTCACCAAAGAAAATACCAGATTCCATGAGTTTCATCTCCAAGCAACCTACAAGCCTCTGAATTTTGACTAGTCACTCAGATGAGAAATGGGTACAAATATTATATGTAAACCAAGGAAATATGACTTAGCTTAATTTACTACAAGGTGAATTTACTATAACTGGTTGAAAGATGATACAGAGAGACTAATTATCATTGGTTTGCTGTCAAACCTTGGGGGAGAGGAATCTAGTGGGGTCCCACAGGGGTTTGTGCTGGGTTTGGTACTAGTCAATATTTTCATTAATGACGTGAATAGTGGAATGCAGAGTGTGCTTATAAAACTTGCGGATGCCACCAAGCTGGGAGGGGCTCAAGGACTTTGGAGGACAGAATTAGAATTCAAAATCACCTTAACAGGCTGGATAATTGGTCTGAAATCAATAAGACAAAGTACTACATGTAGCAAGGAAAACTCAAATGCACAACTACTCAGTGGAGAATAACTGGCCAGGCAGTAGTACTGCAGAAAAGGATCTCTGGGTTATAATGAATAACAAATTGAATATTAGCCAACAATGTGATATGGTTGCAAAAAAGGCTAATATTTTAGGATATATTAACAAGACTATTCTATGTAAGACATGTGAGGTAATTGTCCCACTGTACTCAGCACTAGTGAGACCTCAGCTGGAGTATTATGCCCAGTTCTGGGTACCACACTTTTAAAAAGATATGGAGAAATTGGAGGGAATTAAGAGGAGAGCAATGAAAATAAAAGGTTTGGGTCGGAAATGACTTCTGAGGAAAGGTTGAAAGAATTGGGTATGTCTAGTCTAGAAAGAAAAGGTTGAGGGGGTGACATGGTAAGAGACTGCAGATATAGTAAGGGCTGTTATAAAGAGAATGTTGATCAATTACTCTCCCATGTCCACTGAAGGTAGGTCAAAAAGTAATTTGCTTAATCCGCAGAAAGGTAGATTTAGGATAAATATTAGGAAAAATGTACATTGAATCAAGTGTAGGGGAAGGAACCTCTTGAGGCCTTCTAGTCTAGTCCCCCGGCACTCAAGGCAGGACTAAGTATTAATCTAGATTATTTTTCTTACTATAAGGATCCTTTAGTGCTGGAGTAGTCCAAGAGAGGTTGTGGAATCCTTGTCATTGGACATTTTTAAGAACAAGCTAGACAAATACTTGTCAGGGATGGTCTAAGTCAGGGGTGGCCAACCTGAGCCTGAGAAGGAGCCAGAATTTACCAATGTACAATGCCAAAGAGCCACAGTAATACATCAGCAGCCCCCACATCAGCTACCCCCACCCCACTTCCAGTGCCTCCGGCCCACGGGCAGCCCCGCTGATCCGTGCTTCCCCCTCCCTCCCTGCACCTCCTGATCAGCTGTTTCGTGGCATGCAGAAGGCTCTGTGAGAGAGGGGGAGGAGCGAGAGCATGGCAGGTTCGGGTGGAAGGAGTGGGAAGGGGTGGAGTGGGGGCAGGGCCTGTGGCGGAGCCAGGGGTTGAGCAGTGAGCACCCCCCGGCACATTGGAAAGTTGGCGCCTGTAGCTCCAGCCCCAGAGTGAATGCCTATACAAGGAGCCGTATATTAACTTCTAAGGAAGGAGATTCCACCACCTCCCTAGGTAACCCATTCTGGTGCTTCACCACCCTCCTAGTGAATTTTTTTTTTCTAATATCCAATCTAAACCTTCCCCACTGCAACTTGGGACCATTACTCCTTGTTCTGTCATCTGGTACCACTGGGAACAGCCTAGATCCATCCTCTGTGGAACCCCCTTTCAGGTAGTTGAAAGCAGCTATCAAATCACCCCTCATTCTTCTCTTCTGCAGACTAAACAATCCCAGTTCCCTCAGCCTCTCCTCATAAGTCATGTGCTCCAGCCCCCTAATCATTTTTGTTGCCCTCCGCTGGACTCTTTCCAATTTTTCCACATCCTTCTTGTAGTGTGGGGCCCAAAACTGGACACAGTACTCCAGGTGAGGCCTCACCAATGTCGAATAGAGGGGAACGATCACGTCCCTCGATCTGCTGGCAATGCCCCTACTTATACAGCCCAAAATGCCGTTAGCCTTCTTGGCAACAAGGGCACACTGT
>QXTE01000063.1:6491830-6611049 GCA_003942145.1 Platysternon megacephalum
AATAGTCCTGAACCACTTCTTTCTCCACTTTGACTTCAGTGTTCTGGTTTTGGCCTATTTCTGATGTACAGAGATCGGTTCTACTACCAAAAGCTTTTACCTAAAAACAGGTTCAGTTAAATAGGACACAAAGTAGAATGACCTCTGTCCTGGGGTTTGCAAACCAAAATCCTTATCAACAAAGTTCTGCAAAATCACCCTTATTTTGTCTATGGGAAGATGATCTATTGTTTTCAATAGACTGAAATCTCTGAGTAGATTTAAGTCAACGTACTGCTAGTCCACGCTGTTTGGGGAAAGTAATTTCACATCTATTTAGGATCAGATCATGAATCTCTACTGGAGGCAAGGAGACTACTCACATGAGCAAAGTTAGGCACAGGTATCTGCATTAACAAGAATAGGATATTAGCTAGGGTTTTTTGTTTTGTTGTTAAGGTTTTTTTTATGAAGGTTAAAGGACTAGTACCTATGGAGTG
This sequence comes from Platysternon megacephalum, assembly GCA_003942145.1. Taxonomy (NCBI): domain Eukaryota; kingdom Metazoa; phylum Chordata; order Testudines; family Platysternidae; genus Platysternon; species Platysternon megacephalum. Next base: position 6,492,310 of record QXTE01000063.1, read on the forward strand.
AAACATCCTTTTATCCATAGCGAGTTTGTTAAAGTTTGTGCATTGTAAATGTTGTAAGTTAGGCATGTGCTTAAGTATCTTTCTGAATTAGGGCCTTTCTCCTCAAGTAAAGACTTCCTGGGGTCCTATGGCAATTCAATATTTCAGTCTGTATATTAGAAATGTCTCTTTTGAATTAGGCTTTTTATGAGCCTTTGTGTAACTGCTAATTTAAATGTATCACAGCTAAATTCTCCAACAAATATATTCAGGGGTCTGAAAGTGATGTAGTATCCAACAGTTCTCAGCAGTGTGTTTTCCCTTGTGAGGTTCTTCTTAGCAATCAGGATAAGAGCTCTATTTTTAATTGAAATATTCTGTTTTATCCTAGAAACTCTTGAGCTGAGCAGTTTTTTTTTTACTGTCTCCATGAGACTTCGTATTGACTGCTTAACAATGATTGCTGTAATGCGAGCTCAAGAGAATGATTTTTTTCACACCATAAACACAATATGGTGTAATTCAGTTATATTTGCGGAGAGGACTGCAATATGTTTAAACAGTGTAGGTCTAGATTCATCAAAATATGTTGCTGACTCCTAATGTTTTGACTTTTATCTAGTTTCATTAACTTGGCACATCTACTGTTTCAAGTCCTATTTCCATAAGAGATTCTTGAAAGGATTAGGAGCTGGAAAAATGTAATAGTAGATTACAATTTTCTGAGGGTCAAGTTCTTGGCAGTACACAGTATCTTCCTGGTAGGTCCTTCCCGCTGCCTGTAGGAATAAAGTTTTTGTTTCTTTAATATTCATGTGTATGTTTACTACTGCACCTAAATTACACCACAGGAAAGCAACGAGCTTTGGAATTCACAAAGAGCAGCTAGAAACATAGGTACTGGAACTAGGAGTGCTGCCACACCCCCTGGCTTGAAGTGGTCTCCACAGGGTTTACAGTTTGGTTTGATGGCTCTCAGCACCACCGCTATAAAAATTGTTCCAACACACCTGGCTAGAGATGCTTTAAGAAATGTTTATAGAACAATAGCTGTACAGAAATATTACCTATGAAGAAAACAGAAAATTGGATTTTGTAAATCACTCAACTCTCTCCTCAACCCTAGTTTAAAAAAAAAAAAAAAAAAAGATTTTTTTTTTCCTTGCGGGAGGGTGTGTTTTTTTAAGTTCAGTCCATAAAATGATTTTGACCAATTAAATAATACAGTGGTGATGTCATTGTTTCATTTAGATAGCATTCTTCAGGACGCTGAAGTGTTTTTCAAACACTTTGGTCTTAGTCCTCAGATGCTTAGGGCAGATTTAGTAGCGAGGCAAAGTTTGCTCCAAGGTATCTTTAGGCCTTCCCTAATTTTGGTCCAAACAAAGACTCAAATGATACCCAACATAACAGAAAAACCTATGGGCTGGTCTAAGCTGTATGTGCTAAAGTGGTTCCCTAGGTGACTAATGTGCCAATGAAAGGGTATTTATGTTGGACTCATGCGGCATGTCTACACTGCAGCTTGGGAGGATAGACTTGCACCAGCTCAGCTGGAGACAGCATGCTAAAACTAGCAGTGTGATTATTGCAGCATGGATGGAGGCTTAGCCCAGCTACCTTAGCTTGGACCCATCTGCCCCCTCAGTCCAAGCTCAGGTGGCTAGCTTGACCTGCTGCTGGAGCTGCAAGATCCACATGGCTGTTTTTAGCATGTTAGCTCAAGCCAAGTGCGACTCAGTCTACCCACACTGGCAGGCTGGCAGGAGACCAGGCTGTAGGCAGTCAGGCCTAGTGGTCAAAGTCCAACTACCAGAGCCAAGGGTCGAGACAGGGCCAGAACCAGGAAGCAGGGCTGAAGCTCAGAACCGGAGTCAGTCCGAATGCCAGAGCCAAGGGTCAAGAAGGATTCAGAGTCAGGGTTCAGAGCTGAGGGTCGGAACCGGCTTACTAGGAGTCCGGGAAGATAGGAGTAGGGCTAGTTCTGAGGCAGGACCAAGGCTGGGTGCAGGGCAGGATCTGGGCAGCAGCTGTGGAGGAGCAGGGCTTGGCAAGAGACAAGAACCGGGAGGCAGTGAGGGTGTGGGTGTGGAGCAGACAGCGAGCTGCTGCTGCTGAGCTTAAGCACTGGCCTGATGTCTTCCTGAATGAATCAGGCAGGGCAATCCATCAAGCCGCCTAGCTGGCTTGTTAGGGTGTCAGAAGTACTGAGCAGGCGCTGCCACAGGCAAGCTTACAGCTGCAGTGTAGACACATCCACATAGCTGGTGTGCGAGGCTGAGCTGGGGATGGGTTGGGTCATACATAGAATCTGTATTTAAATTATTCCAATGGTAGGGTCCCGTTTTGGCCAGGACAGTCCCCTTTTTAAGCCCTGTCATGGACGTCCCAACTTTTTTGACAAAACTGGGGATTTGTCCCGTGTGCTCTTGCCAACTGATCATCAACGGGCAAGAGCAAACAGGACAAATGCCCAGTTTAGCCAAAAAAGTGGGGCATGCTCGCCTAGGGGATGCAGAGGAGTGTGCGGAGAGGCAAGCAGAGACACCAGGCAGCTCAGGTCAGCCCCACATGGGAGGGGAGGGTCCCCTCAGACCAGCCCTGCGCAGTGTCCCTTTTTCACTTTGGGAAATATAGTCACCCTATTCCATGGCCTCAATGATGTAAAAGGGATGGCAGCAGTTACTCTAATTTAGAGACTAGACTAGATATGCCTAAATTCTTATGTCCCACCATGATATATGAACAGTTACTGTGTTCAGTGGCCATCTGCTGAAGGGTGGATTTCACCTTCCCACCACATGCTCCACCTGCACAGAGTGTAGAATACTTGAGCCTTAAGCGCGTGGATTGGATTTCACCCAATGTGCTTATTCCACAATCCTAAACCACCTCTCACTTTCCCAAGGGCAAAAACCTCCAGGTTCTCCCCTAACATCTCTTATAATCCAGTTATGTGTTCTGAATACAAAAGTATGCAGCACACTGAAATCTGAAAACTTGGGGACAGTGTAAAATAAACCTGATACAAACTGAATCACAAGAGGTACTGCACTGATTGGGGCTTTTCACTTTCACATTTAATTCAATGACCACCCTCCATTTTTAATATACTTGATGATGATGCAGAATTTTCATTCTTCTGCTTTGCAGTGCTGCAGAATGGACAGTTGTGATTATTCTAAACAACTACCCGTTAATCCATCTCAAGTAGTCTGTATATGCCCCTAATTTTACAGAAAACATGTTTTGGAAATGGAATTGTTTACCAAAAAAATCCACTTTTTTTTTAATCTGTCTGCTTGCAGCCCAAATTGCTTTAGTATCATCAGTCTAATTGCACAGGCCTCATAGGAAAAATAAATTGTAACCACTTCATTTTAGAAACCTCTCAAAAGTAGCCTTTCCATACATAATAATATCATGGAGTTAAGGATTGCTATCTTGTGATCCAGCAAGACTAGAAACCAACAGTATTCCTTGAGTTTCTGCAAAGCTCTGGTTTTTAGCCTTGGTAGCTTGCAAGATCTGACCTTGAACTGTCATTTCTCCAGGACCAAATGTTCCTTATCCAGCATCTCAGTTTCCAAATTTGAATGAGGAAAAGGAAAACTTTTCTTTTCTGACAGTCCTGCTGCACCTTCCCAAAACAGTTGTTTGAAACTCCTTATGTGTTCATGAATGTTAGAAGTAGCTTCAGGGGAGATAGATTAGCAGGCAGAATGAAGGTGAGGTGATCAAAAGTACAAGATAAATGCAGTTTGTCACATGACTATCCTCATCACATGTGTTGCAGAAGTTGCCTTACCAACTATAAAGAACTGCAGTCACCTCTAGAATATTGCTTATGCAGCAGCTGTTTAATAGTGCACAGCAATACACAACTGCTTAGTGGCAACATATTCCCTCTGTCACTAGCAATTATGCCACTGAGAGCCATATGAGGGATACAATGCAATTAGGATAACTTTATTCAAGCACAGGAAGTGAGGGAGCATACTACATGCAACTGAAAATATGTCATGGGATGAATGCTGCCCTGACCATTTGTGGCTATTAATTTTACATCTTGTTTGAAAGAGCAGTCCAGACTGTTTGATTCTTTTAAGTGAACATAAAGCATTCATTAAAAAACCCACAAGAAAACCTAAACTATATTTATTCCTCATTGAAAAAATATGAATCTGGCCCACAGTTTATAATTCTTTACTTAAGAAGTGCTATTCCATGACAGACTTTTATGTAACATTTTAACTTAAAGTTCCCCACAGTGTAAAGTGTTAGACAGCTACAAAAGATCAAAGTGTTCAACGTTATACAATAGTGAGTTTTGCAAAAATAAGTAGCAGTTTTAACTTTGGAAGCTTAAATTTTCAGATCAGCCTAAACTTCAAAGAATTTGTGAGCTTCTTTTAGAAATACATCTGCAAAATTCGGTACAGGTTGACATCTACTTATTGTCCTTCTATTAGAGGGACATGCCTTGTCTCTGATGCTTGGAGTTACAAGAAGTAAGACAAGCATGGTGATTTTCTTTTTAACCCATACAATGTTTTTTGTTTTTTTTTAAAGAAACAAATATTTCAGCCTGAGGTTTTTGTTTTCAAATGGACTATCAGCCCCAGCTTTATGCTTCTCTGCAATATTTGAGCTTGACTTTGCTTTCTGGAGTATGAATCAGGACCACATTGCTACAAATTGTCCAGCAGCTAATTGTCTAATTCATCATTAAGAACACAATTATAACACAAAATTAAACTGCTAACCTAGAGTATAAAATTAGTAGGTGTTATCTGTGTAAAATGCCAATCAGAATTTAAATGGCTTTGCATTCATCTTATTGTTAGAAACTAGACTGCAGGAAAAATAATGTGCTTAGGTAACAATGAATTCCAGGGAGCACTATGTAAGCACAATGGCTGGTGGGGGAAATCACTTCTGGCCAATTTAAATCAGAACGAAGCCTTCCGGGCACCCAAAACCTACTTAACAAAACTCCAACTTGAGAAATTAATTGAGCTTATTTTGCAAAAAGTAAAATCAAGTGTTCTGCTCAGACTTCTCACCAGCTGTTCTCCCCCATAGTCTTTCTACCTACACCCATCTTACTCATCCACTTATATTCCTAAAATGCCTGACAGCATTAACCTTGCGGAGGGTTTTACTTTCATTCAATAAACTTAGTCAAGAGGCTAAGAGCAACAAAAACTTCTTGATTAAGCTTTGAAAAGGAAGAATAACTGAAAGACAGAAACTGTCCTGGCTATGGGTGAGCAGGTATCACTGAAGCTCAATGCCAGCAGCAAAACTTGTATTGAAAAGAGCGATTTTTTGTTTTTTTGGTTTGCTGTTGTGTGCAAGCTGTAAACTTTGTCTTTCCCATTGAATAATAAGTAAAAGTGAAAAGATGCTGCAATTAAGTCTGTGAAGCAGATGGCAGTGGTGTTTGGTAAAAGTAATTAGAACACAGCAATATCATCGAATCAAGAGTTTGCATGAGCTTTCTTTTTAAAAAGAGTAAGTTTTCTGGCCCTTCTGGTTGCTGAGGAAAAGCTTGTGAAGATACAGTGAGTGCAACCTACAGTTTCAGGAACTAGCTGGCAAGTAAAAAGAACCTAAAATTTATTGTTTAAAAAAAAATCTCAGACTTTTTGAATTCTTGGGGCCCTGGTTATATAAGAGGGTGTAGAGAGCCTTGTGCTTGTTGCTCAAATCACAGGTAGCAGCACTCGGAAAAGCAGATTCTTGAGCCACTACTATGCCCCCTGCACTGGAAATAAGCAGGCTCCCCTCCCTCCTCATCCACCAGCCAGCACAGCTGAGCTGGTGTGGAGAGAGGAGAAAGCAGTGCCAGGAAAATAGCTGGGACAGCTCACTTCCCCCTTGCACAAGGGGGCATCAGAGGCCAAACTGTGACTCAGAGTGACAATTCAGTCCCTGCTCTGCTCCTGGGGCAGCACAACAGCATGCTGCCCTTTACTCACGGTGGGAAAAGTGCCAATCCAGGCAGGCCCTTATGTTTTATGGGGTACCCAGCAAAAGTAGTGTCCCAAGCAGCCAGGGTGAGAGATGAGGCAACAAGTCACCTATCCCTCCTGCCCTGCTGCTGGAGAAGTAGATCAGGGAGGCCTGTGAATTTCAAGTCTGCACAAGCCTCCTGCAAAGAACTTGGAGACATAATCTGTCACTTGTGCTAATAACTGGTTTTATAAGCACCCTATAAGAGACCTTTTGTTGACCTCACATTTATAACATAAAAGAAAAGAAATCCACAGGCCTGGAGAAGCCACATAATCAGAGAGTCTATTTTCTGCTTCCTTGCTCCTTACAATAGCCCATGTTGTTGTTGTTATTCATACTGCAGTATCATTCACAGGGTCCAATCCGTACTGAGGCTCTGTTGTCTTGTGCACTTTACAAACACACCAGAAAACATAGTCCCTGACGCAAAGACTTTACACTTCACACCTGTACAAATCAAATAGCAGCACTTAACACACACTTTGCATATACAGTAACTCCTCACTTAACGTTGTAATTATGTTCCTGAAAAATGCGACTTTAAGCGAAACGATGTTAAGTGAATCCAATTTCCCCATAAGAATTAATGTAAATGAGGGGGTTAGGTTCCAGGGAATTTTTTTTCACCAGACAAAAGACTATATATATATACACACACACACACACAGTATAAGTTTTAAACAAACAATTTAATACTGGTACACATTGATGATGATTGTGAAGCTTGGTTGAGGTGGAGGGGTCAGAGGGGGGGATATTTTCCAGGGAATGCCTTACTGTTAAATGATGAACTAGAACTCGGCTGAGCCCTCAAGGGTTAACTCTCACAGTCTACAAGGCAGCAGGAATGGAGGGAGGGGAGAGAGCATGGCAGACAGAGACACACACTGTGTGGGTGAGAGAGAGATGCGCATTTCCCCTTTAAGTACATTGCCTTGTTAATTAGATCAGCTTGCTGAGAGGCAGCTGCTGCTGCCAGCAAGCTCTCTCTGTCCTGAGCCCTGTCGTGTGTCCCCCTGCTCTATGTAAGATGGGGTAAGCGGGCTGCGGGTGCAGGAGCAGGGGGGAGGGGGACACCCTGACATTAGCCCCCCTTTTCCTCCCCTCCCCCCTGCACAGCAAGCAGGAGTCTCGGGGAGCAGCTGCAAGGCAGAGGGCAGGAGCTGCACATGGCAGTGGGGGGAGGGACAGCTGCAATTGCTAGCCTGCTGAGCAGCTGCTGCACAGGGAACTTAGGGGAGCGGGGAGCTGATGGGGGGCAGCCGGTCCACCCTGGTTCCAAGCCTCCACCAGCTAGCTGCAATGGGCTGCTCTTCCTGCAAGCAGTGGACAAAGCAGGCGGTTGCCAGACAATGTTAGAAGGGGGCATTGCACAACTTTAAACGAGCATGTTCCCTAATTGATCAGCAATGTAACAACGAAACAACGTTAACCGGGATGACTTTAAGTGAGGAGTTACTGTATGTAACTGCATGAGGTGACAGTCACCAGAGAATCAGTATTCCTTGTATGTGCTCACTTTGCATTTGTTACTCACAGATTTGCTGTATACTATAGAATCTAAACATCACTTTTAAAAAAACTTATTTTATGGACAATTAGTTCAAAACTCAATTATGCATATGCAAAAAAAAAACAAAAAACCCCACAGTGATCAAAATGCACTTAATAACTTTGTCAAGCTGAAGGAATGGCAGGATTGGTTCTGTAGGCTTTAAACACAGTGACAGGCTACACATTCCAGTGAATGGATTCTGATTGTCCAAGTATTCCCTGGAGGAGTAAATACTCAATCTAAAGTTTGACTTAATAAAAAGCACTGCACATATTCTCCTTAAACTGTGGAGCAACTTTTCCACAAGTTAGACAGTGCATGATAAAAGCACCCAGACTGAAGGTCATAATTTACTCTTCTAATCCTGTAGAAATTTTAAATCCTGTAATTTAGTAATGTATGATTTAGCTCTGTGGTGGAAATTCCCATGAGATATGAAAAACTTGTTTTGATTTTTTAGTTGAATACAGAAAATGAGTCTCCCTAGGATGTTGTACCCCTATGTTAGTCCTACTACAAAATAAATGTGTAAAATGGCTCTTCTTCAATTATTTTCTACATACTGAAGATCACGTTAAGATATTATTTCCTAACAAGATATAATAAACTAAAGGTTGATCGTGAACTTTGAAAAAAATCATGCCTCCTATTATTTTCTTTTGTCAGGAAAAAGGAGGAAATGTGTTTTGTCCATGAAGGAATTTAAATATGTTCTCCCTCTCTATCTCTGTCTAGGATTAGTAGAGAAGTAGGTTTATTTTGCTGACCCTGCCTGAACACCCACCAAGAAATGGGATGATGGACTGTTTCAGGTAGTCAACCTGGGCTTTCTCACCCTCCTCCCAGCCCCACAACCCTCAGAAGATGATAAAGGGTATCTGAGGACTGTGGAGGCAAGGAGAGTTGGTTCGCTTTTGGGCCTAGCCTGATGCTTCCTGAGGGTAGCTGGAAATTTTGTTGAACCTCTGCAAAACTCTCCATTAACCTTGATGAGTCTTGCATTTGTAACAGTTTTGCTCAGCTGTAGTAAGGCTCGATTTCTTCTGCAGCATCAGACTATTGAAGGACTCTTAAGTGCACTTACCATGATTAACTCAGTCGTTAGTCAGCCTATAATATCCCCAGATCATTTTAAATTGAGTCGGAATCTCTCTCAAATGGCTGCACTTCAAAAACTTGCTTAGGGATGTAACCCTTCAAGGAGTAGAAAATGATTATCAGCCAATGTCTTTCTAAACAGGGAGAACACACTTTAGAAATTCTATTAACATAAATAGTGCTGAAATCCTAATGATGCATTTGCATCCTAGAACGAAAGAGAAACTGTGCAGACTAAAACCCTGCTGAACTTGCTATGTAAACACAAATTTTAAATATTAAGGTTGGATATTCTACATCTAAATATTAAGTCAGTATTAAAGTGGGAGATAAACTTACATGTGTCTTACATGTTGCCTGATCTGTTGATTGTGTATTCATTATTTTGATTACTTAAGAATCCCCAATTGACAATTTAACACTCTGAAATTTGGTAGGTCCTAATCCTCAAATCACTCCCAGTGTTGTTAGAATTACTGTTAAGTGGGAACATTGGCAGAACTCTGATTGTAGAAAAAAGCTTCTGAATTTACAATAGTTTTATTCACACATTTAGCAACCTTACAAACACTCCAACCCAGCAAAGTAGATAGAGATAATTCAGAATAAGCATCTGAGCACTCATGTACTCACACCATGCCTTGCAGAAAAACCTAAAGGGTTAGTTATTCTGGCATCTCCGAAGGCTCCCAGGCCAGGACACAACTTTTATAATGTTACATGGACGCCCACTCTTCCTAATGCTTATTCAGTGGAGGTTTCATCCCCTTTTCCTTTTTTTGAACTCCCACAATCCACTAATGTTCAGGTGCCCATAGGTTACTAGGCCTTTTACCTCAAGCTTATTAGCATATACGTCAATTAGTTACCATGGCATTCTTGTGATCAGACATCTGCTGATGTTCCTAAATTTAAAAAAATCTAAAGCCGATATCAATTGGCATCTTGTGTTTTCCTGTCAGAACTTTAGTCATTACAGCATTCTACCTTATGATAGTTTATGATCTAGCTCCTGGTTAGCTGCTTATGCTAAGGGGTTTGGGGCCTTATGCCTTGATTCGTTCAGCTAAGCTATTGTTGGACAGGCCTTGAGGCTTGTGGGCTCATAGCATTACTACTTTAATTTATACCTATGCCTTACCTAGCATATACCTATACCTATAGGCTAGAATCATAGAATCATAGAATATCAGGGTTGGAAGGGACCTCAGGAGGTCATCTAGTCCAACCGCCTGCTCAGGTCCAATTCCCAACTAAATCATCCCAGCCAGGGCTTTGTCAAGCCTGACCTTAACAACCTCTAAGGAAGGAGATTCCACCACCTCCCTAGGTAACCCATTCCAGTGCTTCACCACCCTCCTAGTGAAAAAGTTTTTTCCTAATATCCAACTTGAGACCATTACTCCTTGTTCTGTCATCTGGTACCACTGAGAACAGTCCATCCTCTTTGGAACCCCCTTTCAGGTAGTTGAAAGCAGCTATCAAATCCCCCCTCATTCTTCTCTTCTGCAGACTAAACAATCCCAGTTCCCTCAGCCTCTCCTCATAAGTCATGTGCACCACCCCCCTAATCATTTTTGTTGCCCTCCGCTGGACTCTTTCCAATTTTTCCACATCCTTCTTGTACTGTGGGGCCCAAAACTGGACACAGTACTCCAGGTGAGGCCTCACCAATGTCGAATAGAGGGGAATGATCACGTCCCTCGATCTGCTGGCTACATAGGAGTTCTCATACTGCTCCCAGTGTGGATAAAACTTGTAATCATCCTTCCTCTCTTATTCTTTTTAGGTTCCTGGAGGTTCAGTAAAATTCCCCTTTGCAGGGATCAATCTGCTATCATGGAGACTTTCTTGATTTCCCCCCACTCTAGAGTTTCTCAAAGTCCTTTGCTCAGGCCAGAGCCAGCACTAACAAGCCCAGAGTCCCTGAAAAGACATCAAAAAACTTATCCAAAAAAAAAAAGAAAAAAAACCCCCACCAGGAATACGTTTTAAGGACTGATCCTCCTACAGACATAGGTTTGATACTCTGTCATAGTCAGCCCTGCATCAGAAAAACAATAAAACAAACAATTCAGTGTTCTCCATTTTAATATCACTTTCATGAAAGATACAGACCTTGCTACTTTCATCCAGAGACCAGTAGGAAAAATTGCACAAAGTTGGAAGGAGATATTGTAGGCTCAGACTGAGGTGTGCTACCTCAGCATCTTTGAAACTGAGGCTTCTTAGATTTTTATTTTTCCTGCCTTGCTTTCTTCTTTGCTCTGTCCAGAAATGCCCATCTTCCAACCATTTCTCACCTCCCTTTAATCCTGCTGGTGATGCATACCTAGAGATCATGTGCCTGCTTCTCTCCCAAAGTCAGTGAAATCATTAGCTCTCCTGGGCCTGCTTGACACTCTTAGTGTTTGTGTCTGTCATGCTAGTAAGATCCAGGGGGCATGGCTCAGCGTTCATGTTGCACTCCCTGTCAGTACCTGGCCAAAGCCAGGGAAGCTAATTAATCTAATCAGCAGACCAAATTCGGTGATGAATCCTGGTCACATGCCACTAAGGCACGTTGTGCATATGCGAAGAAGTATGATCCTTTTAAAGACAATGGTTTTCTAAGAACATTCAGTCCCACTTTCCAATTGCGAGAGCTGTTGGAGGAAAGATGGAATAGTCCAGTGGGTAGGGCACTTGATTTGGACTTGAGGGACTCGGGTTTTGTTATTGGCTCTACTGCTGTCCTGCTGTATATCTTGGGAGAGTCACTTTACCACTCTCTGTGCCTCTGTTTAACCTCCCACTTTTGTCTGTATTGTCTATTTAGACTCTAAGCTCTTCAGGGCAGGCACTGCCTCTTACAGTGTGTATGTATAGTGCCCAGCATAATGGAGTCCCAATTAGAGCTGGTTGGGAATTTTCTGGCAAAATGGGGTTTCTCTGGAAAATGTCAATTTGTCAAACCTGAACTGTTTTGAGAAACCTGAATTTTCTGCTTGCTCACATTTCCATCAGCACCCTGCCTGGTTTCCTGCTAGCTTGCCTGATAAACTGCTCAGAAGACCAGACGTCCAGGGTCCATGGCTCTAAGATAGCCCCACCATACCAGGGCTTCCAGTGTCCCGGTCATGGAGCTGAACTTGGCTCCTGGTTCTGCAGCAGAGAGACCAGAAGCCATGAGAACCTCTACTCAAGCAAGGGCTCTCAGGGATTCTTCTGGCTCCATGGCAGGGATCCTAGGTTCTGGGAAGAGCTTCCCTGGTCCTGGGGCAGCCCTGTCTTGTGGATTTCCCCAGACCAGGAACCCCAGAGCCTCAAGATTCCCAGGCAAACTGGCTCTTCGTGCTGCCTGACTCCTGAACAGGCAATCCTGGGAACGAGTTGGCCCAGGAATTTGGAGGCTCTGGGGTTCTCAGCCCTCAGGCAGTCTGCAAGGTGCGGCTGCCCTGTAGGCACAGACTTTTGGAGCCCCCAGCAGCTGTGGAATTCAGATAGTGGTGAAACTTACAAGAATGTCCATTTCAGTTAGCAGCTATCATGTATCCATGTTTCTGAAGTGATTCCCTCCTCCTCCCCCTAATTTCTGGTTCACATGAAATTAAAAAAAAAAAAAAGCTTTATTTCAGATCATAAATAAACCAGATTTTAATCTATCAAGATTTCCCCTGAACTGGAAGTCCAGCTCTAGTCATGACGTTGGCTGGAGCTTCTAGTGATACAAATAATAAATACTAAAAGAGAAGAGTTGGGAAGGGTCAATATTGTGTATTACAAATGTTGAGCTTCATGCCTCTAATTGGTTAGTGACGGTGTTTAGGAGATGGAAATGTTCAGAAGGAGGGCAAATAAGATGTTCACTTTATTCATAACTGCTCAGAAATGGGGAAGAATGTCACTGTTTAACTATGGCAATAGAAAAGAAGAAAAAACTAAGGAAAATGGAGTCCTATGAGTTTCCATGAGATGAGGGGAAAAGTTTAGCTTTATTTGTCAGAAAAATGTTTGAATGTAAAACAATGAGAATTTTAAGACACTTAGTCACAAGTACATCTGCTGATTTGTGGGAGGATACATTCAAAGAAAAAAATACACCCAGCTAATTACATCCAGTTGTACCTTAATCACTCACCATTATATATGTCCCCTCTCAGTTAGTCACATTGACTTTAAGTGACATTTTATCAATCATACTAACATCCTATCAAGCCTACTCCCACATAGTGCCTAACATTCAGTCAATCCCCATGACAGTGATATTCCTCATCACAGATGCTCACCGTAATTCATTCATTTTGTATTAGCTAATTACCATCCTGTCTGTTTTAACCAGAGCAGTTCAATCTAAAGATTGTAGGAAGTAATTCAGTCAGGATTCCTGGGTTCTATTTCTTCTTCTGTCATTCACTCACCATGTGATCTTGAGCATGTCTCTTAATTTCTCTGTGGTTCAGCATGCCAATCTAGAAAATGGTCGTAGTAATACTTTCATCTCTCATAAGGATGCTGTGAGCATGAATGTTTGTAAAGCAGTTTGTAATTATCAGGTAGCACCTTTCATAATAGATCTTAACACACTATTATAAGATCGGTGAGTATAGTGTATGCTGTTAGCACAGCCAATCCTCCTTGGGATTGATTCAATCCACCTATTGATTAAACCAATAGTTTTCCTTTTAGAAACAGTCTTCTCAAATTCTTCAGAAAAAATCTGGGTTTTAGATTCAAGTCCAGTTCATTAGAAATGTCCATTAATTTTAAAGTCAGACTTTGATTGCACTTTCAAGGTTCAACATTCATCAGGCATTCATCATATTTGGTAATTAGCTCTGTCTGTCACAGAGCTATTCTTACTCAACATGAATGAGGGTGGCAGGATTTAGCCCTAAAGGCATGCAGACAAAACAGAATCATTCTGTCAACTGGGAGACCGCTTTAAATTGGAGATATTGTAGTTGTACCAGTCAATTTGAATTGTTCTAGCAAAATAAAATCTTCAGATAATGTCATCAGCACTGTTTTTCATATTCAGTGATATTTGTGTGTGTGTGTGTGGGGGGGGGGGGTGATGCAAAAGTTCTTCCTTGACCTATGAAAACTTACCTGAAACTGCAGGCCATGAAAACTAGAAGGGGTGTAGTTTGGTACCCATGAAAATTTGGGTACCTTTTCAGATATTGCCATCCACACAAATCAACAGGAGGGGGACAGATTCAGAAGATGGCAGGTGGGAGAGGCATGAATGGGGAAGGGAGTATATGCTGGAAGAATGAAGAGGTGGCCCCATCTTGTGCGCTTGTCCTCCCATTAGCCAGCCAGAGGGAGAAGGAATTGACTGGCTCCTTGTTTCCGTGCTTAATAGCTTAAACCCTTTCCTGGGGTATTTGGGTGTTCTCACTCCACTTTAGCTGACCCACCCAGCCTGCCTGTAGCTGTAGTTTAGAAACAGTATTTTTAGGATGCTGCATGCACCCATTGCCTCTTTTGGAGATCAGGAAGGATTTTTTTCCCATTGAGGCCAAATTGGCAGTAGCTTAGTGGTTAGTATCATTTANTATTTGGGTGTTCTCACTCCACTTTAGCCGACCCACCCAGCCTGCCTGTAGCTGTAGTTTAGAAACAGTATTTTTAGGATGCTGCATGCACCCATTGCCTCTTTTGGAGGTCAGGAAGGATTTTTTTCCCATTGAGGCCAAATTGGCAGTAGCTTGGTGGTTAGTATCATTTAGGTACAGATACATTAAATAGGAGTAGGACTTAAAAATAACATTAGTAAATTTGTATTACTTTTTAGTTCATTGCAAATTTCAGCCAGTGTCTAGTATGGATAAAAAGCTAAAAGGGTCAGCTCCCAGGAAAAAAGAGATGGGATTTTGCTGGTGGACCTTGGGCCTATGGAAAAAGGGGGACCTGAAGTCTTTGCAGACTGAGGGCCTGTTTTTGGTGCCCTTCACAGGGTACCAAGGGTTATGGTAGGCGCCCTATAACACACTAGACCCGCATACATGCCTGATATGAGAGAGGCAGGGCAGACATTGCCAATCCCCAGCATTCATAAAGTTGTCACCTGCTGATTAAATCCTATTTCTGCATCTGTCCTCCTTTTTCCTGTGTCCTGATCAATACCTCTTACTCACAGGTAATGCTATATATGTCATCTTTGCTAGGAAATGGAAGAAACCTGTAGGAAGATGCATGAGCTGTGAGCACAGAGTATTTACCTCCCTGTTCATCTATTCTGGTAGGTGACAATAAACATTAAATGGCTAGTTTTGATGTGTGTACTTCAACTCCATTATCTAGTCAAGCACAAACTTTCAACTGGGTTCAGGTGAAAGATGTTAACTTTAGCAGTTGTGCCACTATAACACTAGTGCAGGGAGCCCTCTGCTTTTGAATTAGCTTGGGATAAAAATGATCTGAACTGGAATACTATGCTTTTTGGATATGGGCTCTGGGTGTTTCAGGAAAAAGACCCATTATGATTATATTTTTGTCTTGTAAGAGAGACTCATTTCCACTTCTATTATTTCAGTGGGTTGTATGTTTAAATCTGTTTTTATATGAAAAGTTGAACTCATACAGGAATTTGGAAAGGTAGCCTTTGAGATGCCAGTGTTAATCCTGCTCTTTATTTTGCAATGAACTGTAATTGGACAGTAACTTTTCTTAATATTCTATTTATGTTCACTCACTCTACGGGGTACTTCACAAATCTGAAATGATAAAGCTACTGTAAATATTTCCCAGTCTCAAAACCATTCTGTTCTATTCCAATCATGGAACTGAATTCCCCAGCACACTTGAATTGTTTCTTCAGGTTTAGTAGTATAGGGAATTAAAACATGTATCTTTCTTCAAGAAATATTTTCATAATTTTAAAGTATTGGAGCATAGCAAGCTTTAAACTATTCCTTGGCATTTTTCATTGTGAATCAAGAGACTTGGCCTCAAGAGGATATGACTTTTCTAGGCTCTGAGCCAATGCAAGATATGTTGGGAAGATGAAAATTTGGTTGATAGGAAGTTGGATGTGTTTCTCAAACACTATATAGCACTTTGCCAACTGGGAGATTACAATATGGATCTTAACCCAAAGGTCAGTGAATGGAGTGATCTCTAGCTGCAAACATGATTCTAAGTTGCTTGCATGCCTTAGGCTCAATTGTGAGCCTGCCTGGGCAACCATTCAAGGAAGTAAGGAATCATAAGGAGTCCTATTACTCCTCTGTGACATGCACATGTTGTCAGATCCTATGTAGAGAATAAGTGAGGAAGCAGCCACTGGCAGACTGCTACTTCCACCCCCCCCCCTATA
Source organism: Platysternon megacephalum (assembly GCA_003942145.1). NCBI lineage: Eukaryota > Metazoa > Chordata > Testudines > Platysternidae > Platysternon > Platysternon megacephalum. Next base: position 6,508,269 of record QXTE01000063.1, read on the forward strand.
TAACTGAGAAGGGACCTGGCTAGGAGAGGGAAGCTCCAACATTCTGGCCATCACAGAATAGGAGGCAAGCAAGATCAGCAAATGGGCTTGTATAGATTACTTGCCCCTGGAACACAAAGGAAGCAGGTAGCGGACACTAACTGAGTGACTCGTGTTCTGGCCCTGATCCCAGGGCAGTGCCCTTTGTTTGGGTTGGATTGCACAGTAGCTCCTTGTGTTTAGAGGAGTCAGGCCAAATGAAATCACAACTATAGCCACTGTCTGCATTGCATTAGAAGATGGTAGAAGGAATCAGAATATTCACTATTGTGTGTATTTGTCAGAAGTAAACTGACAATAGATTTGCAATAAAACAGTACATCTCACCAAAGGGGTAAAATGCAGGCATAGAGTTCATTTGGTACCTGGAAGCAGGTTAGCATACTGAGCCTCAGGATACTTAGGGTGGGATTCATAAGGGGGACTTAGATACCTAAGAGAATCTTAGATCCTCAAACCCCCTTGTGAGTTGCCGCCTAACCTCGTAGTCTCATAAACTAACTAGGCACATATGTTTCTACTGGTGAAGTTGCCAAGGTGCCTACATTTCTGCTGTTGCATATGTGCACAGTTGCCTCCAGGGGCGGCTCTAGCTTTTTTGCCGCCCCAAGCACGGCAGGCAGGTGGCTTTCGGCGGCGTGCCTGTGGGAGGTCCCCAGTCCCGCGGATTCGGCGTACCCGCCGCCGAATTGCCACCAAATCCGTGGGACCGGCGGACCTCCTGCAGGCAAGCCGCCGAAGGCTGCCTGACTGCCGCTCTCGCAGGGACCAGCAGGGCGCCCCCCACAGCTTGCCGCCCCAGGCACGCGCTTGGAGTGCTGGTGCCTGGAGCCGCCTCTGGTTGCCTCTGTCCTGACCTGTGTTCCCTCTAAGCTGTGTGGTTGGGCAGCCGCCCAGGAGAGATTCAAGTGTCGTGCAGTTGATTAGCAGAGCACGCACATCTGGCAGTGGGTGTTCAGTTGCTCCTAGGCCCCTCCTGCTGGCTGTGCAGAACCGGGGTGTGTGTGTGCTGATGTCAGGGTGTCCCCCTCCCGCCGTCCCTGTACCCGATCTCTGCAGAGCACAGGAGAGGGGACAGCTTGGCTCAGAACTCAAAGCTGCTGCAGTCTGAGGTCTGAATGGCCAGTGAGTGAGTACCTTTCTTAAAGAGACAGCGCACAATTTCTGAGACTTCCCCAGCAGCCAGCTCTCTGTCTCTCTGTCTCTCTGTCTCTCACCATGTACCCCATCTCCACAGATGGGGGGAGGGGAGACAGGGCTCAGGACAGAGCAGGAGAGCTTTCAGTGACTGCCTTAAAGAAACAGCACATGGCATCTCTCAGAAATTTCCCCAGCAGCCAGCACACACACTGTCTTTGTGACACACACACACTCTCTCTGTCTCTGGGTCTTTCTCTCTCTCTCTTTTTCTCTCTCTGACACTCACACACACACACAGTCTTTCACACTCATCTCCCAACACATACTTGTATTATTATTATTGTTGTTACTTCTGGGTATTTCCTGCAATGCACATATATTCTCTGTAATTTTATTCTTTCAAAGTGTTTGTGTTTTGACTGGTCTATGGATTTCATAATTTTTATTTCTCTTACACTTAAATTAATTCTTTGAGTAGTGAGTTCTAAAATGCCTAACCTGTCCTGGCTGGAGTAATTATCCCTATGGTAACTTTTAAAAAATATATATTATATATAGGGTTTTTTGTTTCTACTGGTGGCGCACACCCCTCGGTGCACATAAAATTTTTTATTTCGCACATGGATGGAAAAAATTAGAGGGAACATTGGTCCTGTCATCACCCGGCAGCTCACCACCTAACTCATAAATCCCAATGGGATTCACAAAGTAGGTGTTCCCCTATTTTGGCTGTGGGGTCTGATCCAGTAGCTGTGCTCAGAGGCTGCCTTACAACATGTTTACCAAATTGGGCCCTGCACAAAACACCTCCAGAGGAGGAGGTGTACCTTTTATGCCCAATAGCCCAGTTTTTAGAGCAGTCATCTAGGATGTGGGAGACCTGCGTTCAGATTTTCCTTCCACCTGATGTGGAGCAGCGATCTGAACCCAGCTCTTCCACCTCCCGCTGAGCATCCTAAAAACGGGGCTAATGGGGTATTCTGGTATGCGTTTCTTAATCTCTCCTACTGAATCTGTTCCACTTTGTGTAAAAGACTTAAATAGTCAGTAGAAGATGGACTAGAACCTGGGTCTCCTCCCTCCTAGGGGATACACTAATCACTGGGCTATTACGTCAATTGACTAAGTATTTTATACAAAGTGGAACATCTTCAACAGGAAAGACCCACTCCAGAATAGCCCAGTGGTTAAGACATACATCAGGAAGGTGGGAGACCTGGAAATCCCTGCTCAACATCAGGTGGAGGGAGATTTGAATCCTAGTCTCCCGGTGAGATCTCTAACCACTGGGCTATTTGGTACAGGGGAGAGGGGTCACAGCTGTGAATCCCAAGTAGAAGGAGGGGCCTCTCTCTGGTCTGGAGTTAGCCACCTAGCTTGCTTAGAATTGGAAAAGGTACAGGTACAGAGAAGGGCAACAAAAATGAGTGGGGGTATGGAACAGTTTCCATAGGAGGAGAGATTAAGAAGACCAAGACTGTTCATCTTAGAAAAGAGACAACGAAGGGGGGGATATGATAGAGGTCTGTGAAATCATGAATGATGTGAAAAAAGTGAATAAGGAAGTTATTTACCCCTTAACATAACACAAGAACCAGGGGTCACTCAATGAGATTAATAGGCACCAGGTATAAATCACAGACAAGGAAGTACTACTTCGTTCGATGCACAGTTAATCTGTGGGACTTGTTGCCAGAGGATGTTGTGAAGGCAGAAGTAAAACTGGGTTTAAAAAAGAACTAGATATGTTCATGGAGGATAGGTTCATCAGTGGCTATTAGCCAAGATGGTAAGGGATGTAAACCTGTGCTCTGGGTGTCCCTAAACCTCTGACTGCTAGAAGCTGGGAATGGACAACAGGGGATGGATCACTTGAGAATTGCTCTCTTCTGGTTATTCCCTCTGAAGCATCTGGCACTGGCTACTGTCAGAACACAGGATACTGGGCTAGATGGACCATTGGTCTGACCCAGTATGACCATTCTTATGTTCTTAAGATGTCCCTCAGTATTTCCTACTGGCTAGCTTATGGGGCTCCCCACTCAAACTGGTTTCAGTGAATCCCTTTTTTAGGCACCCAACTCTTTCCATGCATTGTATAGGGAGCCTGGGTCCCTAAACATTAGGAACTGCAACACTCAGCTTAAGACCCCCCTTGTGAATCACACCATTAGTACCTTTCTGTGTTGAATGTGGTATGCAAAGAGTGGTGGGAAAGGGGCGGGGGGAAAGCTTGTTTTTAAAACAATTTGCAACTTGTTTTGTTTTGAACAATTTGAGGGCCTCCTAGATGGCAGGAGAAATTAGCAGAGAGAGAGAGAACAAGCACATATTGGCTGTAAGATGTCTGCTAAAAATTGTTTTGATTTGGCCATGTTATAACATGTTTTATTGTAATTTCAATTATTATTGCACATGCACAATAGTGTCTTAAATGTTGGTGTTTTCTTAAATGATCTCAGAGTGTTCAACTGTCCCTATGTGAGTCTGTAACCAAACTGTGTGAAATTTTTCATCATAAGACTAACATTTAAAAAAAAAGTCTTTGAAGTTATCTATGGAATGAGACACGGTTTCAAAGAAGGCATTGTCTTGTGGAAGGAATGTTCTGCTGCCGCCTAGCAAATAGTTCCACAATATGGAATTTTGTTGGTCTTGTTTTTTCTTTAAACTAGGAACTCGAATAACAGCACTACTGTGAAACTACTCAGTTTGCAAAGTGAAGCTTCTAGCACAGTCTTAAATATTTCCCCTTCCTTATGTGCATTGCAATACAGGGGTAGATCCTCAGTTGGTGCAACTTGTCATAGCTCCAATGAAGTCAATTTACATCAGCTGAAGAGCTTCCCCAATAAATAATGTTACAGACAAAATACACAAATTGATATGAGAGCTTTTCAATTGGATTAGAATTACTGGTGTGAACTCAGAGTAGGGAAGGCACAATTCATAGAATCATAGGACTAGAAGGGACCTTGAGAGGCCATGTAGTCCAGTTCCCTGAGCTCATGGCAGGACTAAGTATTATCTAGACCATCCCTGACAGGTGTTTGTCTAACCTGCTCTTAAAAATCCCCAATGATGGAGATTCCACAACCTACCTACGCAATTTATTCCAGTGCTTAACCACCCTGACAGCTAGAAAGTTTTTCCTAATGTCCAACCTAAACCTTGCTTGGTGTTCTCAACTTTCCTCTTAATCACACACTGCCCATTCTACCTGTGGTGTTCTGTGCAACATATAATTATCTATGAAAGCGAGTTACTGTAAAATGAAAACTTGCTCCTGAGGGGATACAGTTGTTGTGTTACATAATCAGCAGATTCCACAGAAGTAAAGAAGCTCATTGACAGAAATATTTTGAAGCAGAATAATAAATGTTTGCAGAAATGAAGTAGACAATCAGAATGACAGCAGCTGTTCCAATTAACCTTCTTCTGATGATGCTCATCTACAATCTGTTACATGACATCAATGTGTTATTAATGAATTCGAAAAATTGACCCTAGCTTTTGGACTCTTAAACTCCCAGTGTTATGAATTAGCTTTGCATGTAATTCAATGAAAAACCATGCTATTTATTGTGTGTAATCTCTATATATCAGAGCTAGTATTAGCTATTTTTTCAGTCCTTGAGTTTGGGGGGAAAACCATGATTTGTGCTTCACTGCACTCATGTGCAGTAGTTATGGATTTTTGTGTGTCTATGTTCAGAATGAGAACACTTATAGAAGAAGCTTCCTCTTTCAATTTCAATGATTGCTTATAATGATACATAATTAAACCTTTCCTGAGCTAGAGCCAATGAAAAAGTATTTGGAGGAAATGAAGCAAATACTTTTGTTTTGCGCACATTCTCAGACTGACTGCCTACTTAGAAGCCTGCTTTTTACCATCTATAATTTCAGTATTAGAGCTCGGGAAAAGTTTGAATGTTGCTTTGTGAAAATTTCTAGCTAAGCCAATAGTTCTTGCACACATTATTCCGGCAGAGCTGGCGCTAAATTTTGTGAGGTCCTGTGTTAAATTAGATGTGCGGATGCAAGGCAGATTTTTCCTAAACTATATGGCACATTTTGTGGGATGGGATTGGAAAAGGAGGTCCACAGGTGGATTTGATTACTTTAGGGGGATGAGGGTGCCTGTCACTGAGGATCTAGTGATGGAGATTATCAGATGGTGGAGGAGCAAGGATTAGGTCTTTGTGGAACCAGTGTGGGTTAAAACCCCCAGTTAAACAGAGTGGGAGAATCACATCAGCAAGGTCAAATAATAGGTGCCTCTGGGAAGGATGGGTGAGTGCGTGGTAAAGTGAGATGACCAAAAGCATGGAATCTACGAAGTTGCACAGTTAGTCCAGTTTTAAAGCTGCCGTTGGTTCCAAATATCATCACTTTCTCTAGATTTGTAGATTTTTAAAGCCAGAAGGGACCATTACAATCATCTTGTCTGACCTCCTGCAGAGAACATGACCCAACATTTTCTGTGTCAAGCCCACAATGGGACTAGAGCATCTTTTAGAAAGACATCCAGTCTTGATTTAAACTCGATTTCTAACATCACCAGCATTTGGAGAATTTTGCTGACACTTTGTTTTAATTTAGAGGTTATTTCTCATAAAGTATGATACTGTTCATATTTGATGAACAAGGTAAAACAGGTGTGAGTCATATTCAGGGCCATACTTTTGGATATTCAACAAAACAATAATTCATACTAACTGCATTTGAAGAGAGTGAGGGATATAATAAGTTGCCCTTTCCATTCAGGAATTTCAAAACACTGTATAAACACTGATTAAGTCTTACAACCCCATATCCATGCTACAGATGTGGAAAATGAAACGGAGTGGTCAAGGACTACATTTTCAAAAATGACTAGTGCTTTTGAGTGTCTTAGCAAGTCATGTGATCCAAAATTTTCAAAAGTGACTAGAGATTTTGGGTGCCCATCTTAATGGGACCTGATTTTCAGCAGGGAGGTACTCAACACATTCTGAAGATTAGACGCCTTTAAGAACATAAGAACAGCTATACTGGGTCAGACCAAAGGTCCATTTAGCCCAGTATCATATCTTCCAACAGGAGCCAATGCCAGATGCCCCAGAGGGAATGAACAGAACAGGTAGTCATGAAGTGATCCATCCCCTGTCGCCAATTCCCAGCTTCTGGCAAACAGAGGCTAGGGACAACATCCCTGCCCATCCTGGCTAATAGCCATTGATTGACCTATCCTCCATGAATTTATCTAGGTCTCTTTTGAAACCTGTTATAGTCTTGGCATTCACAACATCCTCTGGCAAAGAGTTCCACAGGTTGACTGTGCGTTGTGTGAAAAAATACTTTCTTTTGTTTGTTTTAAACCTGCTGCCTATTAATTTCATTTGGTGACTCCTAGTTCTTGTGTTATAAGAAGGAGTAAATAACACTTCCTTATTTACTTTCTCCACACCAGTTATGATTGTATAGACCTCTATCATAGCCTCCCTTATTTGTCTTTTCCAAGCTGATTAAACTCTCCTCATATGGAAGCTGTTCCATACGCCTAATCATTTTGTTGCCCTTTTCTGAACCTTTTCCAATTCCAATATATCTTTTTTTTGAGATGGGGCAACCATATTTGTACACAATATTCAAGATGTGGGCATACCATGTGTGGTATTCTATACCTTGGGGGCGTGTCCTGTAACCCCCATATTCCTCATTTATATATAACTGTGATATTGCATATAAAACAGGCCATGTGAGGTATTAGGGGAAAGGTTATGATCTGCTGAAAGTCATTTTTCTATCTAAATATGTATATCATTAATGCATATGCAATTATGAAAATGTGTTGTATGGTTGTCTCTAAAATATGCTGTGGAGTTGAGAGGCACCCAGATACTAGCACTCCAGAGACAATGAAAAGGGAGGTAACCAACACCCAGGTGGATGCTGAACAGACATCAGCCATTGTCCAGCAGAGGAGCTATAATTCAATGTCTCACCTGCATAAGGCCACACCAGGGGAATTACTCAACCTTGCCTAGGGATTCAGCAATGCCCACCAGACATGCCTGGACTTGTGTTCTCCAAGCACATGGGACTGAGGGTATAAAATAGAATGCAGGAGGCCCAGCATGGGGCCCCTGCATTCTTTCTCCTTCCCCCACCTATGCTGCAAGCAGCCAAGACACTGAGAAGACTGAAGATTCCAACAGAGGAGATTGGCCCAGGTTTAAGGGACAAACCTGTATATTAAGGACTGCAATATCTAGTGGGGTGAGAAACTGCTTAATCTAGATGTTGCCCAGTCTAATAGGGTTGAGAGTTTAGACTGCGTGCTTATATTTTCTTTTCTTTTGGTAACTAACTCTCACTTTTTGCCTATCACTTATAATCACTTAAAATCTATCTTTTGTAGTCAATAAACTTCTTTTGCTGTTTACCTTTACCAGTGAGTTTGCGTGAAGTGTGTGGCAAATCTGCTAAGATTTGCAAGGCTAGTGCTCATCTTGAGCAGTGCAAGGCGGTATATTCCTGAGGTAAAATGCTGGGAGCTGGGGGGATTCAGCTGGTGCCTTTGTCTGTGTGATTCATGAGTGGCTCTGGGAGCATTCATGCAATCTAGCTGGGGGAGGGGGGTGTTTCACATGCTGTTTCACATGCTGTTGTGCTGAGTGATCACAGCTCCTGGAGTGGTTTGCTTGTCACTAGCAAAGCATTTTGAGAGACATCTCGAGCTGGAGAGTTAAGAGGGCATAGCCATCCCACAGTCCCAGGTTGCACTCTGGGGGATCCTGTCACACCATGGATTTATATAGAGGCTATATGATATTTTCTATTTTATTATCTATCCCTTTTTTAATTAGCACCTTTTTTTTTAGCTTTTTTGACTGTCGCTCCAAGATCTTTCTTGAGTGGTAAAAACTAATTTAGACCCCTTCGTTTTATATGTATAGTTGGGATTATGTTTTCCAATGTGGACTACTTTGCATTTATCAACACTGAATTTCATCTGCCATTTTGTTGCCCAGTCACCCAGTTTTGTAGCTTTGTAGCTCTTCACAGTCTGCTTTGGACTTAACTATCTTGAGTAGTTTTCTATCATCTGAAAATTTTGGCACCTCACTATTTACCCCTTGAGGCATCTCAAGATGGGCATCCAAAATCTCTAGTTACATTTGAAAATTTAGGCTTATATGACTTGCCAAAGCATACACTGCAATGCAGTGACTGAGTTAGTAATAAACCCCAGAACTCCTAATGCTTAGTTCCACAGGAAATCCATTTGTCATTTTTATGTTTTCTAATTAGTTAGTTCCTGCTCTTCTGCAAGATTTCTCTAGCACCAAGGTATGAATTGTTTTGAGGTTTTTTTTTTTGAAAGGTTTGGCTCCCATCTGTTGTGTGACCTCTAACTTTTCCTCATTATAAAACGCATCAGCTCATTAGGAAAACCAGCTTCAGCAAGTGAAAATGTCTCCAAGCAGGGAATATTTACCCTTTTATTTTCAGTTTCTCCCTTCCAAAGTGATGCAGAACTTTTATTCTACTTTCCATTGAAAAGACAGTAAGGGAGGGAAAAAACACACAAACGTACTGCATAAGCTGCACTTCTCTGCCATTTTGCAGAAGGAACAAAACAAGTCATTTTGTTTTATGTGCAGATACAAGAAGGCTGATGAGAAACAGGTGGCTTGATTTGCCACAGCTGTGTGGAGCATTGCTCTCTCCTCTTTGTCTAGCCAGTGGCTGCAATCTGTGGTTGAAGAGGCTGCTGTTGCCTTTTAAATTGAAAGCAATTGCACTGTAAGAATTGTATCCCTGCAATTTTGATTGTCAGGCATCATCTCTAGGGGCAAGCTTCATGGTAGAAAAAACATTTGTTTGTTCTTGTTGTTTTGTTTTGTATTGGAGTTTTTTTTTGTTCATTTTATAAATGCAGCATAGCACAGGAGTGAAGACCTGAGTGTGTATGCTAGAATTAAATAGGGTTATTTTCAAGCTTTTAAGGCACATTCCTGTATTTCCAGATTCTTCTTCTCCCCCACACCCCCAATGGGTTATAGCGCTTCTACCACAGATATACGATAAAGGCTAGATTCACAGTTGGTCCTTGAACTGCCAATTTAGGTGCCTAGCCCTAACATTTAGGCACCACTGGCATTCACAAAGCCACTGCTTCTTTGCTGTGTAACCATGTAGGCACCAAAGTTTCCACCAGTAAAGTCTCTTAGGCACCTGAATTCCAGCAACATGGTATATGCAGAGCTGTCTCCATCCTAACACTACCCGGAAGTTTGGTGCCTAACTAGCAACTAAACCCATGTGGGATTCAGTAGGCATCCCACCCCACCCTGCTTATTTTGCCTATGGGGCCTGAAGGGGACTTTGGGGCCTCAGAACATGCCTATATGTGCACATGCCTAAAAAGCCAGAGGAAGATTGATGGCTGTGTCCTCCTCCTAACTTTTATCCCACTGGTTAAAGCACTCAATGAGGCTTTCAGAGACTGAGGTTCAAATGCCCACATTACCTGATGTAGATCAGGGACCTGAACCCATATCTCCCACCTGAATGCTCTAACCGCTTGACTTATGGGATATGCTGGGATGGGTCTTTCTCAGTGTTTCTTGTTGAAGCTGTTCCACTGTGCATTACCAAAAAAAAAAAAATCATTGGAGCAGGGTGACTGGAACCTGGGCCTCCTCCCTCCCAGGTGAGTATTCTAGCTGCAGGGAGACATAGTATAGAGTGGAACAGCATCAATTGGAGACCTTAAAACACCTTAAGGCACTCACCTGAGAGGTGGGAGACCTGGGTTCAGATCCTTGCTCCACATCAGGTCGAGGGGATTTCTCAGTGAGTTTTCTAACTACTGGGCCATTGGGTATAAGGGAGGCACCACCACACCATTTGTTTTTTGGTGAAGAACTAACCTGGCTTAGGAGCCTAACTCCAGGAGAGGATTCATGGCTGTGAATGCTAAGTGGAAATAGGTACCTTTCTCTAGTCTGGGGTTAGGCGCCTCGCTCCTAAGGGACAGGCGTTAGCATTTCCCACTGGGTAGCATAACTGGCTCCCTGCTCAGGAAGCTGACTTCTGGGAATCCCTTTTTTAAGTACCTAGCTCTCCCCATGCCTTGTGTAGGGAGTTTAGGTGCCTAATTTGGGGTGTGAATTCCACTAGGCAGCAGGGTACCTGAAAGTCAGGCAATGCAAAGCCTAAGAGTATGTCTACACTTATGGCTGTATACATGACCAAGTGTGGGCTTATGCCAAAGCTCCCTATTGTCCACACTTAAACCCCAGAAGCCCTGAAGGTGAGAGAGAGGGTGCGTAAGCTGTGACCCCTGAGGAATGTGGGTAAATACACACTTCAGGCTGTGGCACTGCCCTGTACCAGTGCCAGTTTTCAATGGGGATAAAGGCATATACCAGGCCTCAAGTTTCAATATTCCTCCACCTCCATTCCCACAATGCACTGCACCCTTTTCTTCCTGACCCTTACCCAATCTATAAAGGTCCTGTCCTCCTGTTTTCACTGGTAGTAGCAAGATGTGCTGACCATATCAGAACAGCTTTCCACTGCACTCTTTGCTGATCGGTACAGGTGAAAATGGATCCTGCTCTGACAGCAGCTACTTGCCCAGCTGACCACACTTCAGTGCTGACCAGTGTGTGTTGTCGGAGAACGCCATCCTCAGTGACATCTCCCAGAATGGCAGAAACATTGACCTGTATCGGGAAACTTCAGAGACTGGAGCAGGCAGGGTATTGAGTATATTCCAGCCCAGTGTATGAACATACCAGTACATGAAGGCCAAAGGCTCAGACTTTGGGAGGGATCATCATACATGCCCCTTCTAGGAGGAGCTTGACCAGGTGCTGTACAAAGGGCACCCAGTACAAAGCCTGAAGTGGATCATGATTCCCTCCAGCCTCATTTTCCAGGATGCTGATGAGGGCCAGGAGATGGCAGTGGCCATGAAGGATGCCCCAAGAGACCTGGAGGACAAGTAGTAAGTGATTCTGTACCTGTACTTGGAGGAGACGGTTGAGGAAGCCATTCCCCACCCTCCTGACGGACCCGAGGAAGACCCCGAGCCGTGGCAGGAACCAGAACCTGAGGCTGCTAAGTTACAATGGGCTCTAGTCATCGATATCCCCTCTTGCTCTGGCGCTACATTCCTGATTTTAAGATCAAGGGCATTTGAAATACTGTGCAATGACTTTTCCTCCCTGAATAATATGCCATGCATTGCTAGATCTCTGTGTTTGAACTGCAGTGCTGAAGCCATGGCATTGTCATGCTCTATCCCCTTATCAAACTTCTCCAGCTTTCCTCCATCTATTCAGCCACTGCTCAAGTCTAGCCCAAAATGGTCCCCAAGCAAGACACAATTATAAACGGTTCGGCACCACCATTTTGCATGATGGACACTTGACAAAATTACCATACTTAGTGATGGACATGGGGAGGGGGGTTATGTCATTCAATTTTTTGAAAAATCACCACGGACCTTAAAATTTTAACCACGGACACTTGTGTCCATGTACGGACATGTTGCTGACCCCTGGTTATAAATAAATGATTGTATTCATTTCTGATTAACAGACCATAATATCCACTAAGTGCAGTTAGCACCACGGACAATAAATGCCCAAAAAGCAGAATGACTGCATATTCCCCTCCTTGCCCCCTCCCATCCCCAAGCTAAACTTCAAGAGATTATGTGCTCCTGATAACAGGTTTGTAAACCAATGTGAATGTTGCAGGCAACAAACATTGCACAATGACTGCATTACACCTTCCAAAAGCACAAAACCATTTTTGCAATCACCGAATCAGATAAAGCATTTTTGTGAGACATTTCTCGACATATGCTGAAAACCAATACATGCTGCTGAAAAACTCTTAGATCCAAGGTTCAAAAGTAGTAATGTTAGTGATGATGGCATTATTACAGCATTTGGCTAGATTACTAAACAAGCAACACACTTAGCACTAGACGTTGGAAAAATGCTTTCAAATGGTGCAGAATCCAGAACATCTTCAGGTATTTGGTCCAGGAACACGAACTGGGAATCTGCAAAGCATATTGCTCTGACACTGTGATGACAAGGCCTTTGTACAACACAACGTCTGACTCCTCTTGCTTTTTGTCTGCTTCAGATTCCTCCATTTTCTACAGTATGTGAAAGACACCAGTCAATGTCTGGAAATACACACACACAATCAAGAAACAGTTCAGAAGCTTCTTTCAATTTTCAAATATTCAGTGTAATGACATACATGAAGATCATAATGAAAGTTCAGAAACAGATCTTTCAGACAGATTGTGTTTAGAGAAGTCAGAAGGAAAAACTTGAGCTATGTTAGCATTTCCAAGATTATATTAATAATTAAACTATTTAAGTTATATTATCCATGTTTATAAAATGGCTAGTTTTTCTTACAGTTATGATACTTACTCTGTATATGATGATGATGCACTATTAGTCTGGTGTTTACTATAAAATTTGGCTGTAGCTCCAAATTTACTGTTGGTCCTTAACATGCTGTAACTACATTATAAGGAATTGGTTTAGCGATTGTTCATTTTCTGATCTTTTTCTCTAGAATCATAAGTTGCTTCTGGACCTGCATTATAACAGCAGGTCTCTATTTACATACTATTTCTAAGCCCTATGGATATGACCTTTCTTTTTGTTTACAAGTCAACAACATTGATACTTTGTACTTTCAATATTTTTTCCCTATTTTGGATTTATGTCAACAGGCAAAAATACTCCAAAAACAAAAAAGTACCTTAGTGTACTCTAATATTTGTCATTTTTCAAAAGTAAAGAATTTATATTTTTCATAAATATACATAGCAGTACTTTCTATGTATTAACTAAATTATACATAATACATTTCTCATTCCTAAAGAAGTAAATATAGTTTCAATAAGCTAGTAACTAATGTAGATATTTTCCCGAAAATTTCTGTTCACCCACACCCATGCCAGATCTCCCCTCCCCCCCCAAAAATATGATTTTGTTTTTCCCCTATGCCTTCCAAAGCTCTGGAAATTTTATATCTCTAAGCCCAACTCTAAGGTGATAACCCAGTGGAGATGCCATGTTTTAATTTTCATTAATATGTGCAGTTTCACAGGAATGAATGGCTAATGACCTTCAGCTACAAGGGAACCAACCCCTCTCAAAGCTATGTAGCCCCACAAGTAGGTGTCAATGTTTTCTTGTGCGCATTTCCAGCAGCTGTATGGGATATGAGTGTGTCCCTTTGCATAGGCATGTACCTTCCTCTGCTTCTGTGCTTAGCCCAAATGTGTGCCTGTGTGGCATCCCTGATTTCCCATGCCCTCTGGGAACCAGGACCAGTGTGCATGTGAGTGGGATCCAGCTGCCTGTACAGAATTTGTAAACCAGACTTGTCCTGAGCACTCCCCTCAGAAACGCTATGGCGTGTGCTGCAGACAACGATTATCCGAATGGTTTTTGCCACATTGCCAGCTAGATGGATGTGCAATAACAAGCTTTCCGCCTACCACATGCACACTCCACGACCGCTAGTCAGCTAATGAGCTTGCAGTTGAATTCCATTTTTCTAGGATTATTGATGTTGGGGTACAGTTTCATGAGCCACGGCAGGAGTGGGTATGTGAGGTTCCCCAAAGTAACCGTTGCCACAGATACACTGTGCAGAACAATATAGTTTCTGGGGAATAAAGTCCCTTCTGCCCTCCAAGTACAATCCTGATTTCCTCAGCAACCTGGCATTATGAATCTTTCGAATGTTTCCCATGCTTTTATTGATGAATCTGCCTCTGTGGGCCAACCAGGCCTTGCAGAACGAGTGAAGAGTAACCTTTTTTTGGTTCATATATTTGCCCCGGGTGGTAGGCAAAGTATTAGGATATGGTGCCATCTCTAGCTGCTGCACAGTTCAGTAACCCATCCTTTTAAACCCAGCTACTATTTCTGGAACTTTTCTTATGGCAACCACCTATGGGTAAATCAGTGTTTGTTGTCTCACAAACCTGCCCAACCACAACAGTGGACTTTCCAACCCAAAAGTTGTTATAGGTCTCTTGGTAACCAGCTTCCACTGGGCAACAGCAATCCATTTCTGAACTGGTCTTGCTTCTCTTAATCAAGTACTGGCACTGGACGTGTGGTACAAGTTTGTCACACAGTTCCATGAAAGTCTGTTTCCTCATTTGGAAGTTCTAAAGCCACTGCTAGTCACCCAGGTTTTCCAAAACTGTAATCCCACCAGACCATGCTGGTTCTCCTCTATCAGAAGTGACAATCCACCCAAGGACATTCCATGCCAATACTGGCATTCACCATATGTGTTCCCATGTGCGCTGAATGAATTGTCACTGACCCTCAAGGTCAGCTGTCCGCAGTGCATCAGTTCTGCCCAAATTCCATCCAGCATCTTGCCGGTTGCTTATTCCACTGCATAACCATTTGTCCCACAATAAGGAGCAGGAACAGAACCAGATCATCATCTCATTGTCCACGTCTTCTACCCAGTTTTGTAGGCAATAGCAGTAAGGGGCAACATGATCAGAAACTGCCACAGGCAAATGTATGAAGGTGGGGGACAGTACCAAAACCAGACTGCAAAGTGGTTCCTAGAGTGTCTCCCTGTGATGCACAGAATCCTGGGATACCACCCCGACATGGTAATGTTAACACTCCATATCAACAGAAGCAGTGTGGATGCAGGTATACATGTGAACACAGCATTATGCCCATGTCTAATACAGCATAATATGGACACTCTGTGTGGGTATAGAGAACATATATGCAAGCAAGTACACCATTCAGTCCTTGAGTATGTATTCCAGTAGGTAGCCTCAGTTGCAACCTCATTTCTCATTCTGTAACTTTCTTTAATCCCAATACCTATTGATTTCACAGCTGACATCTAAATGTAGCACTGACTGCTTGGGTACATTTTTCATTCCATCCTACAACCACAGAAGACTTTAGAAGAAGAAAAAAAAAAAGCATGGTTCTTTTCACTAGCACCAAGTCATGTTACTTTTGCTTTAATCTGTTGCAATTAAGAGGCCATTCTAGCCACAATGTTTCTACTGCATAACTGTTACCTACATACTCAAGTTTATATTTAATCTTGAAGGTTGGAGACTGAAAGGAGCAGCTTCAGTAGTGGCTTAATTATAGGTCTCAACCCTTAAAGAATTAACTGAATCATTTTGATGGGCACTTTTCCCATGCTGATTTAGTAAATGTATCACACTATGTAAGAATACGTCACCCTAATACTGTTCTTCACAAAATACAGCAGTATTATTAATTTGATTAATTAGATTATAATTGCTCATTTTGTTTACTACCATTACAAAAAATAAGCCCTCTTAGAATGTGAAAAGTATATATCATAATGAAATGGATGAAATTAATAGATACAAACAAATTCTCTCCAGATGAAAATACTTATGATGTATTTGCCTTAACATTTTTGTTTTCTGAAAAAGGAAACTGCAGCACTGTAAAATAGTATGTATTCATAACAAGTGTGGATTTTTTTTAAGGGGCACATTTTCAACATTCATAATTATGTGGCTTAGAAAAAGGTTTTGTTTCCCATCTAATTTTGCATATTCAGATTTTTTTTCTCCTCAGTTTGCAGGGTGCTATTTTTATTTTGTACTTGGGTAGCTGTTAGAGAAATGTTCTTTTAGTATATAGGTTTGATGGTTTTGTAGCGGAAAACTGCCAATCACTTTGATCTAAATGGATAGACCCAAAAGTCATTTTGCTTAGATTCATTTACAATCATCCGATCTGAACGATTTTCAGTTTTCATTTTAAAACCAGCAATCATTTGCTACAGTTGCCACTATTTACTACAGAGATATCTAAGACAAATATACCTAGAGGTGCAAAGAGCTCCACAGACATTTATTTTGAAGGCTGACTGGTTTGGCAGCAAAAGCAATGATTTTAGCACCTCCGTGACTATTCTTAAAAGTCTTATCTAAAATACTCTATGAAATAAAGTTTTATTTTCAATCCCATCTGATTCCATAGCATACGGCCATTTGCATCGCAAACTGTAAGCACAAAATATTAGTCTTTTGTGAAGACTGAGAAAGCATGAAGAGAGCTATGATAAAATAACCCTTCGAAGTCAAGGTACATTAAGATTGCAACAAAATGGAACATATTTACTAAGAGTGAAAGTTTATACTTATATGGAACAAGTATATTAAGAGTATCAGAGAGCTGGTCAAAAAACTTTGATGGAATTTTTCAGTTAAAAATGCAGCTCCATCGAAAGTGAAACACTTCACAAAATCACGTAGGTTTTGCCAAATTTTAATTTCAGAGGAAATACTGCAGAAGGGAGGGAGAAGTTCTGACAATGTCAAAATGTCTCATTTTGTCTTTTGGGAATAAAACATTTTGATTGTTTTTAAAGATGGGGGAAACAGACACAGCAGAACTTGAATGACTTGCTCAAGGCCAGAGACACAAACAGGGTTCATTCAGGAGTTCCACATGTAGTCGTTATACTCAGATGGCTGAAAAAAATGTCAACTTAAATTGTAATCGTTTGAGTCTTCACAAATAGTAATGTAGTGGTGCTTAAGTGTTAAGCCTACTCTCTTTTGGATGAGGAAGCTGTATTCCAGGGGAAAAAAAAAACAGTCCTGAAGCTTAGTCTTCACCTTTCTCTTATAGGGATATTTGGATTAAATGGAATGATGTGCGATAAATAGGAGGTCAGACTAGATGATCTAATGCTCCCTTCAGCACTTAAACTCTATGAAACTATAAAAATCCGACACCCATTTTAACCTTATATACTCAAGCTGCAGAGTCTGCTTGATTACAGATGTCTTAAACCTAAAAGAAATAAATACGGATCCTTCATCCTTTCCCAAAGATGATTTATTAAATAGATAGCACTGGACAAAACCCTTCACCCTGTTAGGCACGCCATGTGTCAGGTCATCTTTCACTGCCCAATCTAGCTCCCTCTGAACTCCACAGGAGCTGGATCAGGCTCTTAAATAATATACTGAATCCAACAGAGTGTCAATTAAAAATACTTTTAACTACTGTATCTCCATTTCTTCGGCCAGAAGGATTTCCCAGTTTTAAAATGTTTGAGTGTGTGTGTGTGTAATACACAAATTTATTGTGTATATCTATTCTGAATTTTGCTGTAAAAAGTCTATACATTTTTTATGTATCTTTGTTCTAATTTTTTCTTCCACCCTTTTTGTGTCTGAAACTCAGCTGTAGCCCTTTTCTTTACTGCTCCTTTGTCTTCATGTCAAATAGCCTCTTATCCCTTGTTCCTTCAAACCCTTCTTAGAACCCAGTTTTTGGTGGAGCCTTTAAAAGCTGATTTTACTGCCAGTATTGTCCCCACTCATCATTCCATCTGAATCCTTGTCCTGTGTATTGTATTTAAATTTGTTATATTGTAAAGTCTTCAGATAAGGGACCTTTTTCTTTTGTATGTTGTAAGTTGCCATATACATTCAAGGTTCTTATAATAGCAAACTACACGACCACCTCTGAAATATTGATCCCTCTTAATGTTGCTGTACTGTACAATTTTTTCTGACTATCCTGAATATTAGGATTTAAAAATATTGTCTGATGTNTTTGCTTCCAGCATTTATAATGGTGTTAAATATATAAAAAAGTGTTTTTAATTTATTAGGGCTCAGAGCTAGCTAGGTGAAAGGGGTCGCCAGTAGAAAAGTTTGAGAACCACTGTGTTAAAGCTTGATTTGGCACCAGTTTGAAAGGAGAGAGAGAAAATACTGCTTTTCATTTGATATGTTGTTATATTTCTGATGACAAGTAAAGCTGATTTTAATGGCATAAGCACTAGTTGTTGCTGGTATAAAATGAAAGCTGTGTCTCAAACTGTAGGGGGAGTTCAAAGTCAAACAGAAAATGTTGGTTACTGCACATTCTCAGTTTCAGTTATACCTGTGTAGCCCATAGCAATCACACTCACTGCAAGGAAAATCTTGAAGAGGAAAGGAGTTTGCACATGAAATCATTCACCAAAAGAAAAGGTGAAAATTGACTAAATTTGTTTTTTTTTCTTGTTACTTTTCTTTGGTTATAGGTACTTTTTTACAAAACAATTATTTTCCGCTTTTTCTTATTTCTCTAAAAGATAATTAAGGACAAGATGGACTTTTGGGGAACAATTTTATTGGAATGAAGAGAGAATCTAATATTAAGGAAACTAATATCACTAAACAGCATAGATTTTTTTCAGAGGAAAGGAGATGATGCAGTTAGTGGAAAGAGGAGGAAAAGAGCATTCCTTCCTATTGAGCTCATACAGCATCCTCTGTGTAAGAGGCAGAGATTGAAGGCTCAATCCTGCATTGAGATCTGTGCGGGAAGACCCTGGGCCGGTTGGGTCAGTGGGGTTCTAAGAAGGTGCCAAGGTGTGCCGGAGTGGTTCTTCATGCAGGGATTGGGTCCTCAGCTTAAAAATTCAGAACAGAGAGCAGATGGAGGGTGAGATCATGGCCCCAATGAAATCAATGAGAGTTTTACCCTTGACTTCAGCAGAGCCAGGATCTTACCCCGAGTCTCTGTTAGCTCCAACTTGTCTAAGTTCAGAGTAATAGCACACATACCATCATTCATTGATATAACTACAAAAGTTGGAAATACATCTGTAGTAAACTAGTGCACTGATAGAGAATTTGTGTCAGGGGCCATTGCTGCTTACCTTCCATTTCCCACTTTATTATGAAGTGGCAATCCAACAGTTTGCTTTCTTATTACCTAGAACATCTTTATTTAAATCTCTACCAGCAGTTTCCTAGCAGAAGGTAAATATTATGCAAAACGCACTTGTTGGCATGCTTCAAGTTTTGAAAATTTTGACAACTTGAGTACATCTTGACTGTTTTTGTTAAATAGCAAACATTCAATTGTAACCAGAAATGTTTCTGTATTACAACTGAATTTGAAGTCACTTTTAATTTCTCTTAACCAGAAAGCAGCAAAATCTTGAAAGAAAGCCACAGGTAAAGTCCAGCTCACTCTACCTGAGTTCTGCAATCCTGGACCATCCCTACAATATAGGGATTGTCTACTATAGTGATGCTGAATTATCTGTTCATACACTTAGACTCTTAGTGTTAAAACTGTCCTTGAGAGACAAACACTTTGAATGTTTTGTCTGGTTGAGTGTGTGTGTAAGAGGATTCCAGTTAGTGGTGCACTATAAAGAAAAGGCCAATCATGAAGTATGTCATGAATATAATAAAGCTTGAGTGGAAGAGTGAGAACTGAACAATTCTAACGGTAGCCTAGTTGCTCTTTTTGCCTGACATACCTAATACTGCTTCCAATCAAATCTGTACAATCATTTTCAGTTGCTATAGAATATAAATGACTCATTAGCTGATGGGAAGTCCTCTCATGCCATAGATCTATACTGAGGTGACTTGGCTTGTACATCACTACGTATAACCAGTAAGAGATTTTGCATTTCTGAAACTGCAGTTTTCACAGAGCCCATCTCTACTGCTCCATAGCAACCAACTTCCTTAGGTGTGGTTGGCTTCATAATACAGCATGGTAGATGAGTGTGATCTGTAGAGCTGTGAAGGGGTTAATGTGGGCCAGAGAGGCCGATTAATATACCCGGTAGCACCTGTAAGAGAAAGCCAAGCTTAATTGAGGATGAAGCCCAGCTGGAGAGGGGCTGGATGGTGATTATAAACCCAAGAAGTTTGTAGCAGAGAGAAGCAGCAGGAAGAGAGGGTATAGTCACTCTTTGGGAGTGGAAGCAGTGAAGAGTTTGAGAGGATAGACCTTGGCTGCTAGCTGTAGGGTGTCTGGGCTGGAACCCAGAGTAGAGGAAGGGTTTCCCTACCAGCAATTAACAAAGATGGGTAAAACTCCCTGGGGTAAGAGGTATATAAGGACCACAGAGATGGACAGAAGTCC
This sequence comes from Platysternon megacephalum, assembly GCA_003942145.1. NCBI lineage: Eukaryota > Metazoa > Chordata > Testudines > Platysternidae > Platysternon > Platysternon megacephalum. The sequence goes on from QXTE01000063.1 coordinate 6,528,425, forward strand.
TCTATGAGGTCATTGGACTATGTCTTGATTGGACTCTAGTCCATCCATTCTGGTGTAACAAAGTGTGAACTGTCTGAAGGGTCAAGTTGAAGGAAGAGAGACAACTGCAGTGACAAAGTGATTGTGGGGAGGAGGTACCATATGGGGAAACAGCTGCTATGCCACACCTGGCTGTGAGGAGGTGCTGCTAAGGTGAGTGAACATGTTCTAAGGGAGAAAGGCCTATATCTGTGATCCCGCTCTGTTGTAGAATTTTGCATTTGCACAAGAAAGAGAACAAGATGGCATGATGATGTGGGGAGAGTCTGACTAGTGTGTTCATGCTCAATGCAACTACAGAAGGTTTAAACTCTCCATAAGGAAAGCAGCAGGCCATATCAACTACTCCTATTATAAACTGGAATAGCTAGCTCTAGGGAGCAATGTAGGTATTAATCCCTCAAGGCACTCAGAGGCTGAAGATTCCTCATTCCTCTGTACTACCTTATGTATTATCCTCAGAGTAAAAACCATGTCATTCAGACCATCCTTCATTTGTCAGGAGTGGGCTGAAACATGCTAGAGAGGTGGGTCTATTGCAGAATGATTTTAATGTGTTGTGTTTTGTTGTGGCTTTGCTATTATTGTAACATTCATCTTTACCCAGAATAAAAATCAGAATTTTCTCTCTGCTTGTTCAGATTTGTAGCTTGCTTCCCAGGGAAAAAAATAACACTAATTAGAAAAAAAAATTAAAATTCCTCATCATGACCATATACACTTAGGATCTACTCCCGTCACACACGTCAGCTTTGCTCTACTGCTCTCTAAGAAACAGAATGCTTCCCCTGCACTAGCCAACAGAAAATCAGTCACTAAAATATCCATTAGTTTTATCCAGTTTCTGTCAGAGGATGGAAATATTATTTTTTAAATCAGAGTTATGCCATATTTGGAATTGAAGAGGCTCACAAGTCTATCATAGAGCAATTTGCCAATTTGGCTGATTGTTTGGACAGGAAATGAAGAAGATCTGTGCTTGGGGAATTAAAATAATGGAAATCAAGCAGCAGTTACTGCACTGCAGGCAACTACACATACTAGAAAATGGTTTGGTCATATACTCAGACAGAACAGAGTGATTGCTAACCACATTTGTATTTGATAAATGATAACACTTTTGAGCCTGTTCCTAAATGCTTTAGCTAGGTAGCATATTGAATATTATTTGTTCATCTTACTTCCCTTGCTTAATGTCTTTGGGTTCATAGACCAAAATTTAATCACATCAGTACTGCAAGCATCTCATTGCTTTCAGGTGGGTTGTCTATATTTGAGCATGGCGAGTCAAATTTTGCCCCTTACATGTTACCAAAATATAACTAAATGTGTGGAATTATAAATCATTTGAAATAGCTGGTACAGATGTCTCAGGGTTTATACAAATTTACCCGAACAGTTGAATGGGTTTTGGGCATTCCACTTTTTGTATAGATTTCCCACCCCTCTGTAGGGAAAGGATCTGCAGGAAGAGAAGTAAAAATGTTTTAGAAATGTAAATAAACTCAGACACTAGATAAGAAACAACTGAAAATTAAGGGAATTTTTTAAAAAGCTAATCAATTGAAACTGAATTATAAGCTGAGTAACTCTTCAAAGGAACAGAAACCTTATATAAATCATCAACAAGAAAAAAGTTGAATGGTTCACTGTTTCCTTGTGCTTCCCCTGTCTGTCTCTTTGCATCTACATGATGTTGTATCTTATAGTTAGATTGTACAACCTTTGGGGTAGAGACCATCTTTTTTTGTTCTATGTTTTATACAGCATCTAGCACAATGGAGTCTCTATGATTGGGATTCTTAGTTGCTACAGCAATACAAATATGTTAGTTGACTAAAGATAAACAATAAAATGGATTGACAAATCAATATCTTGCACATGAAAACCAAAGAGTAAAGGAGTAGTGACAACAGTAGCGTGACCAGATCATTCCCTTCTGCATTAATAATCGTAGAGGGGGACTCTGTGGAGGAAATTAGGAGGACTCCCTCATGAAGGTTCTGCCATACTGTCCCACTGAGAGAAGAGAGTGATATGATATTCTGTTCTGACCCCTAGCAACCTTCACCTGAGGACCTTGGTGCCCACCAGAGAAGGGGGGGATTAAGGGGGAGAAACTGACTAGTATAGAGCCCATACCCCGGGCCTATACACTCCACCCACTCTTTCCCCCTTCTCCAAGCATAGACAAGCCTCTACCGTGTTGGTGGGGAGTGAGGGCAGTGGTGGCGCTAGGCATAAGTAGACTAAGCAATTACCCCCAAGCATCTCATGGAGGCCCCAATTTAGTAATACCTCAAATACCATTCATCGTATTTAACCTGGACTTTGACATGTATATTTTTGTGTGTGTGTGTGATAGCTTTGTGGAAATAATGCAATTAATATTTTAGGGGGCAATAGGGGACTCAATGGGCTAGCACAGTTTCTGAGTGAGGGGAGGGGGGACCCTACTGATATTTAGAATGTAATCTCTTTGAGGCAGGGGCCAAATCAGGCTTTCTTCTGTGAAGCACCTAGTACCATTTTTGGTTGCTATAATACTAACAATAACTAATGAACCAATGCTCCTATCATGGGATATTAGACTGAGTTGCTTAAATATAGGTGTGACCCCCCCTAATACATTCAAAACACTTTTTTATATATTTAACACCATTATAAATGCTGGAAGCAAAGCGGGGTTTGGGGTGGAGGCTGACAGCTCGCGATCCCCCCAGGTAATAACCTGGTGACCCCCTGAGGGGTCCCAACCTCCAGTTTGAGAACCCCTGCTCTAGAAATATTAGGAGTGTCATCAACTATCTTTAGGTGACTCTCAAACCTATAAGAAACTGAGAAAGGGCGAAGGCAATGGTTACTCCACTAGCATCACGCTTACTGCCATGGCACCATGAGTAACAGACTTGGAACTGGAGGTAGTCTTTGGAATCTGATATATATTATCAGCCAGCTTGTTGATCATAACTTTCCAGTATCCCAACTGGAGAGATGGTAACAAAGTTGCACTTAAAGTGAGGATTAAGAAATATGTCTGGAAGGCAACTTGGATGCTCAAATCACTTATCATAGCTTTAGTAGATTCAGATCTATGATGCCTGCTGGCAGACGAGCAGTATTTGCTTTACACTATGAATCTTTTTGAAGAATTAGTTTCTGATAGGATTCTGCTAAGGGGGACATATTTCTAATAGATCACTTATCATCCCACTTCGTATCTACTTCATAATCAGAAGCTAAGCCTACTGTCTGAGGACACAAAAGCTTTGGTTTGTCTTGTTGCCTCATTGGATAACATCTAAAAACTCTTACACTATTGATATTTTTCTTGTATCCTCTTTCTTTCTGCCACACTCCACCCTTTTAATCTCCTTTACCTCAAATAGCAGGTATTCTGCTTCTGTGTTTGAGGGTTTTCAGTTTAAAGCTAAGCAGGGACAAATTCCTCTCCTTGGTACCAAATTGGAAGATTTGAACCCCTTCTGTGCTGAGTTTTGATAGATTTAGTACATAAAGTACCTGCCGGGGAGGCATACGTGTCAATACTGTACTAAATATGTTCTAGGGATTTGTGTGTGTGTGTCAGTATGTCAGACTAGATGATCAAATGGTCTCTTCTGGCCTTTGATATTTATAAACTAGAAAAATCTCTTGTGTAAGGAGTGGGGAAGCAAACTGAGGATCTTAAGGCAGGATGCCACTTCTGAAAACTCAGCTTTTCCTAAAGCTCAAAGCCGCAGAGTGTTACTTATCAGGTGTGAAGGTCTTAGCAGGATCCAGGTGTCCAGAAATAGAAGTAGAGAAAACAAGCAAGGTGGGCTTAGGTGGGCTTACCTCATATTTTCTCTCCCATGACCCACTTTGTAGAAGAATCTCTGCCATTGTATATATAAAAAGTCTTCTGTATTTTTTAATTAACTAAACTTGCAATTAAGTTTTAAAGACATTTAGATGACACAAGCTTTATACAGGTTAGGATGTTCCCCCCCCACCCCCGGCCCCATGCTCATCTGAATGTTGCAACTCCCAGGGGAACTTGTCCAGTACTATCCCTACTAAGCATGTCATTCTCTGAATTGTGTATAGACTGTGAATCAAATTAATCCCTGGTGTAACTCTCTACTGGTAACATCAGCGAAGTTACATCAGGGATGACTCTGGCCTAGTGTTGCTCTGTGCAGACCCGAGAGCAGCCTAGTCTCAACCTGTCTTCTCAAATATTATTTTGCATTCTGGTATATACTACTAGGCTTTTGGTTCATAGCCAACATGCTGATGCAGGTGTATGTCTCATGATTTCACTCATCTTCCCATCATATGATAACCTCTTCTTTTAAAACAATGCACCAACAATGAAGGCCAAAAATAGTTTTTATTGCATTAGAAAAGAACTCATGCATAATTAATAGTTCTATTTTAATGCTTCTGTTGGTATCAAACCAAAAATGGCAGTGTATTCACTATTGCATTGTATTAACCTTTCTGTATGGTGACGGTCCGCAGTATAATGCTAAATACAGTAACAATCTAGTTATTTTTGTAAAACCTTACTGTTGGTGTGTTTTTTTGATCCTCAGATTGTATACTTTCTCTGTAAAACAATGTCAAAAAAGGTACAGATGTGGAGGAAAAAGCATCCACCATTTAGTGCTCCTGAGCTGTACCCTTTCTAAGATCCCAATGGTTTCAGCCCTTGAATAGGTAAATGTGTGTGCTGAATGCAAGACCTGGAAAGACGATGCTAGCCCTGCAACCTGCTAAGGTTTTTGCTTTTAGATGAGAAGGTCCCAGTTGGAACCACTTCTGAGGGATGGGTGGTGAAATGCAAGACAACGTTCTGTCCCCAGCTCTTTTGCAGACTGCACAATGGATGTGTCTACATGTCAAGTTGGAGGTGTACAAGTGAGGAATCAATGTTCATTTTCCTTTGTTTCCCAGTGCTTGCAGATGGTGGTGTGGATCTGCAGGCATGGTATTATTTTCAGGGTGCATAGGTGGGCTTCAAGGTGTCTGCAGCTTTGTACCTGGGTCTTGGTGGTGAAGCAGTCCTGAGTTGGTATTGGAGGGACATGTTATGGAACCAGCTGATGCCCCTTCTGCACTCCTCAGTGCCCTGTGAATAAGCATCAGATATGATTGTGGTTCATCACTGGTGGTGAGGGAGAAATGATTTGGGAATGTGTAAAGGGGTGGACTTAATGCTGAGCTATGAAGGACAAAGTTCCAGGATCTGCCCTAGGAGAGAAAAAATTACTTGGCTGGACATGTTGCAATGCAGACTGGGAAGGAGCTGGCAAATGCCCCGCCCCAGCCCTCAAGGCTGGGGTGTACACTAATGGAGAGATGGCCAAATTCACAGGTGGCATAAGGTGGTTGGTAACTTCTCATCCAGACATAGCATACAGGCACCAGAGTTATTCAGGGAGGACGAGGGTAATAGAGCTAATATCTCTTGGCCAATATTAAAGAAAGCGTCAGCAAACGCCTGGGAATCTGGTTAGGTAGCTGGGGAGGCAGCCAAGCTAATTTTTGAGGCCTCCTTGTGGCAGATTGTTACAGGATGATTTTGTCACTACCTGATGAATCTCACTGCCTGGCCAGTTCAGATGGTTTCACAGTCACAAACACACCAGGCTGTTTAACTTCACCAAGATGTGTATTTATTTCCCTCTTGCATAGTAAGACCATGGAACGCTGGCTTACAGCAAGGTTAGGGTTCTCTGCAGCCCTCAGTCCAGGCTCACCCTCTGAGCGTCCTTGTTTCCTTCCCTTATATTCTCCCAAGTTACCTTATTAGCCCAGTGATTGTGAGCACCTGTGTGACAATCCCCCACCAGAAGGTGTATTGTTGCCCTCAGCTAGACATGGAACTCCCTTCAGCTTGCAGCAATGTCAATTGCTTGCAGCAAAGTCCAGTGCAGGTACTGTGTGAGAAATGGATATGGTGATCAGATAAAGTGGAGTAGGAAAAGATTTAAAGGAGATTTTTTTAAAGGAGCAGAAAGTGGGGGTCCTATGGCTGGTAGGGTAGGGAGTAAACCCACCTCCTTTATAGCCCCCACCCCCTCGTGGGGCAGGAGCAGGGGTGAGGTCCCAGTGGTGAGTTGCCTGGAATCACAAGGGGTAACGGGGAGGGCTGCCAGCAGCCCGTCCTCCCGATTTTGGATTGATCTGCACTGTACAAACTTTATCTGCTGGGTACTCCCCGGAATAAAGTTGTGACCTAATGAAACCACATCCACTGTCTCCTGTCCTTTTGACATAGCTGGACAATATGTAACATAACTCCTGGTTTTTGTAAGACAATACCATTAGTGCACTGGACATATATTGTGTATCACTTATCACATGGTGTTCTTAACACCTTCCTAATGGATACTGTAGAGTGTACACAGGCCTTACCTTCACTCATCCCTGAAAAAACTGGCCATATACTAACCATGATGTCAATACGAAGATATGCACAATAATGAAATGCTACCAAATAGGAATTCTAGTTATTGTACTTTTAGGGATTAGTGTTCACATGCTTATGAATATTTCATTTTCCACCAGTAACTACCAATTTGGTAGCTTGCTACCAGGAATCTGACCTTATATAAACATTATTTTTTCTTTAAAGCACTTATTTATTAATAACATATTACCATAATTAAATTACTCCTTTATTACTAGCTAATACCCCATTTTTGGAATAAGTGGAAAAAATAAGTCCCTGATCCATGTGGGTGGACCTCTGTGGAGTTCTGTCCAGTAGTAATCATTTGTCTATATGAACACAAATGAAAGTTCGGGATCAAGTGTGCTTTCATTATTTTATTTTATTGTGTCCATATGCTCTCAGAATTAAGAAAAACCAGACTTTAGTACTTGGCAATGCACACTTTTGCATTGATGCACAGTAATCTGAAGAACGGATTATGCCAATTAGTTGACTTCAAATCTAGATGTAAAGCATTTACAAAGCTCTCCCTCTTGACTTTCTCACAGAGCTGTTTTCCAGTGCTCTTCTGGCAGTCTCATTAGCATTCTGCCTGCTTCTCTCTGTTCTCTGGCTTCTGCTCACAGACACACCCCTCCACCAAAGAATACTCACTCCACTACATTTGCATGCTGTTCTCATTTAAACCACTTCCTCACAGAGCTCAGCTTCTGACCAGACTTGCATGTGGTCTGTTGCTTTTTGGGTGGTGGCTCCTATTGTTTTAGCTATCTTGCTTCTAAAAGGAGCTTAACTGCTTCTTACAATTATCCTGAATGAAGAGGGACCTATCATGCCCACCAGCTTTCATGAGGTTTCACCTCCCCCATCATAATGGTACAAAAAACTTGACTCAGCTCTGTTATCAAATTACAAGATTTGAACAAAAAAGATCCAGCACTCTAAAATCTAAGTTTAGTCTCTGCAAAAAAGCAATAGGCAATCTCTTATTTTAAACATTGGACACATTTATTATTCCCATTTCAAATCACCCATAATTATTTGCATCTTTACTTACATACTTGACCTTTTAAAAGAAAAATGCTTTTTGTAAAAACAAACTAGAATTATATGTGATTGAGGGCATGCATCTTAATAAACCAGTAGGGAAGGCATTTGAAGTGAAATGTGGCTATGTACTGACATATCTGAGAAATAAAAGTGTCTGCAAGCTTTTATGCATTGTTTCTAATGCCTCTTTTTCTCCTTTCTGGTGGTTTTCATCATTTATGTATAAAGTACATAGTTTGTCTCTTACCATTTTAATTAAACTTTAATTCTGTTTTCATTCTTATGGAAGTTGAAGTTACTGAAGAGTAAGGAGAAATATAGAAGACTCTTGTATTGCAATGTTGTTCTGTCATATGGCTACCCATCTGAAAGGTTATATTGAAATGCTGCATCTTTCAAATTAACAAAAATAAAACCATCTATGTTACAATCCAACACCAAATAAATGATAGTCTTCTGCATGTCTAGGAATATGGTGGGAACACTGAACAGATAATCTTTGCTAATCTAAGTGTGTGGATTGGCAGAAACACAGTTGTGGGTGTAACAATCTTGGGGTTCATTAAATAACAAACCAATGAATGAAAAAGGAATAAAACAGACTGGAGAGCTTCTGTAGTGAGCTGCTGCACACAGCCAATCCCCACCTCCAGAGCACATCTCCAAATTCCTATGTTCATAATACTGTCCCTTATCATAGAATCATAGCATATCAGAGTTGGAAGGGACCTCAGGAGGTCATCTAGTCCAACCCCCTACTCAAAGCAGGACCAATCCCCATTAAATCATCCCAGCCAGGGCTTTATCAAGCCTGACCTTAAAACCTCTAAGGAAGGAGATTCCATCACCTCCCTAGGTAACCCATTCCAGTGCTTCACCACCCTCCTAGTGAAAAAGTTTTTCCAACTTTAATATCCAACCTAATATCCAACCTAAACCTCCCCCACTGCAACTTGAGACCATTATTCTTTATTCTGTCATCTGGTACCACTGAGAACAGTCTAGATCCAGCCTCTTTAGAACCTCCTTTCAGGTAGTTGAAAGCAGACCCCCTCATTCTTCTCTTCTGCAGACTAAATAACCCAAGTTCCCTCAGCCTCTCCTCATAAGTCTTGTGCTCCAGCCCTGTAATCATTTTTGTTGCCCTTCGCTGGACTCTTTCCAATTTTTCCACATCCTTCTTGTAGTGTGGGGCCCAAAACTGGACACAGTACTCCAGATGAGGCCTCACCAATGCCAAATAGAGGGGAACACTCATGTCCCTCAATCTGCTGGCAATGCTCCTACTTATACAGCCCAAAATGCTGTTAGCCTTCTTGGCAACAAGGGCACACTGTTGACTCATATCCAGCTTCTCATCCCTAGGTCCTTTTCTGTAGCCCCTAGGTCCTTTTCTGCAGAACTGATGCCTAGCCACTCGGTCCCTCGTCTGTAGCAGTGCATGGGATTCTTCCATCCTAAGTGCAGGACTCTGCACTTGTCCTTGTTGAACCTCATCAGATTTCTTTTGGCCCAATCCTCTAATTTGTCTAGGTCCCTCTGTATGCTATCCCTACCCTCCAGTGTATCTACCACTCCTCCCAGTTTAGTGTCATCTGCAAACTTGCTGAGGGTGCAATCCACGCCATCCTCCAGATCATTAATGAAGGTATTGAACAAAACCAGCCCCAGGACCGACCCTTGGGGCACTCCGCTTGATACCGGCTGCCAACTAGACATGGAGCCATTGATTACTACCAGTTGAGCCCGATGATCTATCCACCTTTCTTTCCACCTTATAGTCTATTCATCCAGCCCATACTACTTGAGCATTGGCCTGCTAAACCGAGGGTTGTAAATTCAATCCTTGAGGGGGCCATTTAGGGATCTGGGGCAAAAATCTGTCTGGGGATTGGTCCTGCTTTGAGCAGGGGGTTGGACTAGATGACCCCCTGAGGTCCCTTCCAATCCTGATATTCTATGATTCTATGAACTTGCTGGCAAGAATACTGTGGGACACCGTATCAAAAGCTTTGCTAAAGTCAAGGAATAATATGTCCATTGCTTTCTCCTCATCCACAGAGCCACTTATCTCATCATAGAAGGCAATTAGGTTAGTCAGGCATAACTTGCCCTTGGTGAATCCATGCTGACTATTCCTGATCACTTTCCTCTCCTCGAAGTGCTTCAAAATTGATTCCTTGAGGACCTACTCCATGATTTTTCCAGGGACTGAGATGAGGCTGACTGGCCTATAGTTCCCTGGATCCTCCTCCTTCCCTTTTTTAAAGATGGGCACTTCATTAACCTTTTTCCAATTAGCGTCCCCCAATCGCCATGAGTTTTCAAAAATAATGGCCAATGGCTCTGCAATTACATCCGCCAACTCCTTTAGCACCCTCGAATGCAGTGCATCTTGCCCCATGGACTTGTGCTCATCCAGGTTTTCTAAATAGTCCTGAACCACTTATTTCTCCACAGAGGGCTGGTCACCTCCTCCCCATACTGTGCTGCCCAGTGCAGTAATCTGGGAGCTGACCTTGTTTGTGAAGACGGGGGCAAAAAAAGCATTGAGTACATTAGCTTTTTCTACATCCTCTGTCACTAGGTTGCCTCCCCCATTCAGTAATGGGCCCACACTTTTCTTGACCACCTTCTTGTTAATAAAGTACCTGGAGAGTGTCTCAATTATAATCTTCTACAAACATAGCTCTACAGTGGGTTTCATTTGCCCTGCAGGGACTGAGGACATAATTTGGCTAGTGTCAAGTCTAATATCGGTTTCATACTGGACGTATCTCCAAGGGGAGTCTGCACTCCTGGTCTAATAGGTCTCTTCCATTTATGTTTGATATGATCCTTCATTTTCAGTCATACTTCATATTAAGGTTCTATTTATAGTTTTAAAGAGGTTAAATGATTAATTGATTTAATAAATACTTAATCATGTGTTAGAGTCCATCCTGTTAAGAAGTTTCATAGAAACATCTGATAACCATCTACATCTTCTATTATGTACTTGTAACCATCTATACACATTCTGCCTATGTTAACTTTTTATAAACTATATATACATGGAATCTAAATGGTGTGTTATATTCTGCTAGCCTATGAGTTGAAGTTCTTGGGGCAATTCCCCATTAGGTCCAGTCTGCACTGGCATGCATGGATGGTGGGGCTACTTATGGTTTCATGATTCAGAGCCACCCACCTTTGGTGCAAATTAGGACTGCATAGGGGAAGTTCTAATGTATTCCACTGGCAATAGGTGGGGAACTGTTTTCCATCCCATGAGAATCTTTGAGATTTTGAAAATTTGTCCCATGCTAAATCAGGATGAAAGTCAAAAATCTCAGTGTTTTGCAGATTGATAATCTGAAAAAAAAAAAAAAAGAAAAAAAAAAAGGGTCAGGTGAAACATTGTTTCAATCACTTTGAAATATTTAATTTGTCACCTTTTTGTGCCATTCTGAGAAGTTTGAAACTTTTTTTAACACTTTTTTTATTGAAGTGAAAGATGTGTCAAAACAGACAATTTCCTGCAAACAGTTTAGTTTTTGATGGTTCAGTATTTGCTGATTGTGGGGAGACGGGGAGGAAATGTATTGTTGAAAATTCTCAACTAGCTTTATTGCCTTAACATTTCATAGTGGATGCACCCCCTCCTTATACCAAGCATGGGGGGACAGCTGGCATAGGATGTGGCAGAGTCACTGTCACCAGCTTTGTTCCTCTGCACAGGTGGAACTCTCTACTGGCCTTCTCCATCTTCTTTAAAGCAACTTTCCACCACTTATGCAGTACAAAATGGCCTTAGTGGACTAGAGAATCCAGCCCTTTAAATTCAGCGTTATAGAAATGGAAATACAGCCCTCTACCTCAGTATTTTCCAGGCAGCCTACTAGGTAAATACTTGTGCTAGGTAATCTGAGACATTTGAAGGTCCGCTGTGCCAAATGGGGATGCAGAACCCAGGAAATGGTGTGAGGCTCTAAACATGGAGTTTGTTTCATTCATTTTCACTTGGCGTGAGCCATACAAGGCTAAACATTGCATTAATTATCCTTCAGGTGGGTGTGAAATTTATGGTAAGAGAAATTTCATCTAGATTTATTTTTTTATTTTTTTGCTTGAAGTGAACACATGATTTTTCGCAGGGTTCCCTGGGGTAAGATCTTTCATGTAACTCTCACCTGAAATTGTACTGGAAATTTGTGCAGATCTAAGTGAATAGAAAGTGAGATTCTATTGTCGCTTTCATGAAAAATCTGAGGCCAATTAACAATACTGCACACAGAATAAGAGCAAAAGAACGTTCAGGTAAAAGAACCTGTGCTCATTTGCAGAGTGACTGGTGTTATAGAGACTGGGGTGTGAGCAGTCAGGCCTAGTGATCCAAGGCAGGAGCTGGGAAACTGATCTAATCCCAGGGGCAGGCTTACAGTCAGGAACCAGTAGCCATGCCAGTAGTCAAAACCAGGACCAGGAGCCAATAGCCATGCAAAGGGTCAGAGCCAGAGTAAAGAACCAGCATCAGGGTGAGAGAGCCAAATCCAGGAGCAGGCTGAGGCAGTAAGGAGGATCACATCTGGAGAAGGGAACCCATTGAGCAGTCAGAGAGCTGCTGCTGCTGGACTGAAAGCCAGCCAGCTGCCCTTCCTGATCAATCAGGTGGGGGCAGTCAATCAGGTAGCCTGCTGAAGACCAGCTGTGCTTGGTAGGTCACAAGGAGACTCACTGGTGCAGGTGCTGAACTCTGACAGTTTGCAACACTGCATCTAGCTTTGATTTGAAATGGATCAATATTTTTGAGCAAACTAGGAAGCACAGTCTACAAGGTTCAAAGCAAAAGGAAAAAAGGTGTGTTGTAGGAAGCTGGCAAAGAGAAAGGAGTGTTATGGTGGCTGAGTTTGCAGTAAGATACAAACATTTGCCTTTGTTTTGCTTTCATACTTATTTTTGGCCTGGGGCCTTGTTTTCTACCTTGAATATTTTATGGGTTTAGTTTTGATAAGTGGCTGCTGAATCTTACTGTACTGTTTATAGGCAGTATCAGAAAAAAAAACAAGCCTCCCCCCTTTTTTTAATATAGGGTAGCTTAAAATAGCACATAAAGGATGAAATAGTTATAACTGATATTAATATTATATGGTTGGCTACCGGACAATGGACACAAGTATGTAAACATGGGAAAAATGAGTTTCTACTTAAAGCTAAAAAAACCCCTATAGAATATTGTGGCCAAGTTGCCGAATGAAAATCAAGTCTATTCATTGCCATTCACTATGGGAATGAAATGTAAGTTTCTGGAGCATGGTTATTATGGAAGAGAGAGCTGCTCAATATTTTGTACTTAATTTCTCCCCCCCCTTATTGGAAAAATACCATTTTTACAAGACTTTGATTTTTCAATATGAAACTTTGAAACAAAAAAAATCATTTAATTTAGCTTCAAATTAAAAACTGTTTTTTGAAAAATGAAATATTTTCAAAAAAATGTATTTTGTTTTTTTCCCATTTTCTCCTATGGCTATAATAGAATGGATGCTCATTAGGGGGGTTATTCACTTTTTCCTTTTCCCATTCTGTACCTTTTCCAAACTTCTCCCATTTTGGAAAAGTTATGTAGTGTCCAAGTTAGAGTTTCACTTTTTCTTTTTGCAGTTCTGTAACTTTTCCAAAGTTTGGACAGTGGGGGAAAAAAAGGGGGGAGGGGAGAGAGGGCACTGAGAAAAGAAGGGGAAGAGAGAGAGAGAGAGAGAGAGAGAGAGAGAAAGGAAAAGATAAGTGTGAAACAAACACAATTCATTCTGTTCAATGTAGTAGAAATAAACTGGGGGGCGGGGAGAGGAGAAAAATGAAAATTTGAAATGTTGGAAAGCAATGTTTTCTGAAAACAGATTAAATGAATACTTCAACCCCAAAAGCCCCCCAAACCCCCAAACAAACAAACAAAAAACTCCATGAAAAAAATCAAATAAACTTTTGTTCATGGTTTTTTTGCAGAAAAAAGTAAAGTATTTCTAGATGACAAAACGGTTCTCTCTTCAGCTACTTCGTATTCATATACTTACATTTAACCCAGAGGTAACATTTCTCGTTTTAATAAATTAGGGGCCTGAGCTCCAATATGCAAATCTGAGTTTGGATTATAAACACTATGGATTGGTTTGGAACTAGTCACTCAGAAGGGTTTGAAGAGGGAAGGAGTGGATACTGAACAATTTGTCTGCTCCTCTCTCTCTTCATTTCTGTGATTACCTGAACCACTAGAATTTTAGAGAAATTGTGTGCGGTTTCAAATCCCAGTTTCATATAGATTCTACCTTTCTAAAAGAAAGTTCCAACAAAAATGGACTCTCATTTACTAAATGTGGTCATTTCAATAATATAATAAAGAGATGGAGCTGTTTCTTTCCTTACTAATTACACACAAAAAGAAAATGATGAATGTTGTTGCTGAGAGTAATTATTATTATTATTTTTGTAATATATTCCCTTCTACTGGATGTATTTTAATATTCTCCCTATCAAAGCAGTGGTCCACAGTTGTTAATTTAAAAAAGCTATACTTTGCTTTTTTTTTTTTATTTAGCTTTCACTAGTGCTTCCAACCACAGACACAATATTACATAGGCTTTTATTTTGAAATCTTTACAGCTTTGTGTGAAAACTAGAAAAGGAACATCTTGCCAGCATGGAGAAGGAAACCTAAAAGAAAACTTTAAAATTTTAATACAGTAACTTATTGGGTTATAAATAAAATGTCCTTATCTATAAGTATCACAAGCATGTGTCTAGTGAGACTTGCTTAATGGTCCCTGCTGGTTTATAATTTATACAATCAGAAGTTAATGTAAGAAAGTGCCAGAGTAGCACATTTTAACAAGGAAAGGAGGAAAAGTTAAGCTGCAAAACATGCATAATAGAGATTTTCCCTACTGCCAGAAAATTTATATTCACGACTAAATTAGTTTCTAATAAATTATGCACAGCATTTTATGAAGTTAGTAAAAATGTGATATACGCTACCATACATTTGTTACAAAGATCAATTGTTTTGTAATAGATTCCACAGACTGTTGTACTTTTGCTTCCTCTTGAAAAGATAATTTAAACATTTTTCTTAAAACCTGGTTTCTCCAACTAAGGCAACCTTATCTTAAGACCTTGATTCAAAATACTGTTTGTTTATTTATATACTGGAAAATATTTAAATAGTTAGCCAGCTAAAATTATCTCCAATATATTTGCCACAAATAAGGTAGCTTGAATCTCCTTGTAACAGGAAAAAATACAGGTCTTGTTTTAGTTATTCAGAGACACTGGGTCCCCACTGACCTCTTCTTTATGCTGTGTATAACAAGTCTAGACCATCATTTTCCCTATCATTAAGGAGAAAAAAATGGGAAAGGCTTTTATTAATTAAGGTCCAAAAACTAGAAACAGATTAAAGCCCTTATAAAAAGCTTTGCTCCTTATGAAAGAGGTTCCTGGCATAGGAGATGGAATCCTCCGCCCAAAATGACTATGCCTAAGGCACAACTGACAATAGAAGTTATGGGGAGGGGTAACAGATGGATCCTGCTATTCCACACCCTGTGCATGATTTTGGCCCTGCAGATCTGGGAATTGGACTACTGAGACCACATATACTATTCTCTCTCCTCCCCAGCAAACACACCATCTATTGCATGCTAGGACATGCAGGGTCCATGCAGGGGTGCTGGAACAATTTTTATAGTGGGGTTACTGAGAGCCATTGAACCAAACTGTAAACCCTGTATATGATGGAAACCACTTCAAGCCTGGGGGCGTGGCAGCACCTCCAGCACCCCTAGTTCCAGCACCTATGAAGTGGTGAGGTGTATGTGCCTCACATCTAGTTGAGTAATGAAGGTGTTAAAACTGCTGGTTGGAGTGAGAGAGTTTTCTGTGACTTGTAAAGAGTACTAGAGCAGACAAGTCTGGAGGAAAGGGCCTTCAGATGTTTCATTGAGAAGCATTCATAAATGGGGGTGGGGGTTCTGGTTGGGCACAGAAACTTCTGTTTGGAAGAAGTTGCACTTCCTTTTTTGCTGACCAGGACTTGGTGGTAGTAGTACTGTGGCGTGGTGTTAAGGCTGCTAAGTGCTGCTGTTCTTGGAGCTCTGGAGTTAGCTGCATGAGCAGAGGATGCAGCTTGCTGACTCAGCAGACCTCAATGTTACCCATAAAGACAGACCACAGGCTTGGTTCAGTTGTGAAGGCACTCGGCCAGGCTTATTGTCACTGAAGCATGGTACTAATGCCCTGGTTACAGGTACACTAACACGGGTATGCCCGCAACAAGGGCTCAGTGTCCTGTCCCCTCAGTCGATGCAAAGATGCCCCTCATATGACTTCTCCTTGTATACACTGATACAAACAAGTTATGTATTACACTCCAGATGTAGTTAGTTACCACCTTTATCCTTGTACCTGCTAGTTCGAACAAACGATCCTCATTCATTATTCTGTTGTTCCCTCCTTATTTTACGAGTGTTCGATGTGTTCTTGTACCATCTCTTAAGAATGTGTTTACATAGTTACTTGAGTGATGTGTGCTTTTTGTACCATCCTCTCTGGTCAGGAATGTGCTTACTTGGCTAGCTGACACCTGATATGTTGCTATTTTGGCAAGGCCAGGCCTGCTCTGGTTCACAGCCTTTGGCATGCACTGTTAGTTATGCCTAGGGCTCCACCAAAGGCCTGCACTAGGAAATAGTTACCCTGAAACCAAGGGGCTGGTGTGTGTGTGCGCATGCACGTGCATACATGCTATAAACCAAACACAAACAGCTTAATGGGACTAAATCGGGGGGCCCAGATAATCTTCATCCAAGAATATTAAAGGAACTGACACATGAAATTGCAAGCCCATTAGCAAGAATTTTTAATGAATCTGTAAACTCAGGGGTTGTACCGTACGACTGGAGAATTGCTAACATAGTTCCTATTTTTAAGAAAGGGAAAAAAAGTGATCCGAGTAACTATAGGCCTGTTAGTTTAACATCTGTAGTATGCAAGGTCTTGGAAAAAATTTTGAAGGAGAAAGTAGTTAAGGACATTGAGGTCAATGGTAATTGGGACAAAATACATCATAGTTTTACAAAAGGTAGATCGTGCCAAACCAACCTGATCTCCTTCTTTGAGAAGGTAACAGATTTTTTAGACAAAGGAAACACAGTGGATCTAATTTACCTTGATTTCCATAAGGCATTTGATATGGTTCCACATGGGGAATTATTAGCTAAATTGGAAAAGATGGGGATCAATATGAAAAGTGAAAGGTGGATAAGAAAGTGGTTAAAGGGGAGACTACAACGGGTCATACTGAAAGGTGAACTGTCAGGCTGGAAGGAGGTTACTAGTGGAGTTCCTCAGGGATCGTTTTTGGGACCAATCTTATTTCATCTTTTTATTACTGACCTTGGCACAAAAAATGGGAATGTGCTAATAAAGTTTGCAGATGACACACAGCTGGGAGGTGTTGCTAATACAGTGAAGGACCGGGATATCATACAGGAAAATCTGGATGACCTCGTAAACTGGAGTAATAGTAATAGGATGAAATTTAATAGTGAAAAGTGCAAGGTCATGCATTTAGGGATTCATAACAAGAATTTTGGTTATAAATTGGGGACACATGAGTTGGAAGTAACAGAGGAGGAGAAGGACCTCGGAGTATTGGTTGATCACAGGATGACTATGAGCCGCCAATGTGATATGGCCGTTAAAAAAGCTAATGCGGTCTTGGGATGCATCAGGCGAGGTATTTCCAGTAAAGATAAGGAGGTGTTAGTACCATTATACAAGGCACTGGTGAGACCTCATCTGGAATATTGTGTGCAGTTCTGGTCTCCCATGTTTAAGAAGGATGAATTCAAACTGGAACAAGTACAGAGAAGGGCTACTAGGATGATCCGAGGAATGGAAAACCTGTCTTATGAAAGGAGACTCAAAGAGCTTGGCTTGTTTAGCCTAACCAAAAGAAGGCTGAGGGGAGATATGATTGCTCTTTATAAATATATCAGAGGGATAAATATCAGGGAGGGAGAGGAATTATTTAAGCTTAGTACCAATGTGGACACAAGAACAAATGGATATAAACTGGACATTAGGAAGTTTAGACTTGAAATTAGACGAAGGTTTCTAACCATTAGAGGAGTGAAGTTCTGGAACAGCCTTCCAAGGGGAGTAGTGGGGGCAAAAGACATATCTGGCTTCAAGACTAAGCTTGATAAGTTTATGGAGGGGATGGTATGATGGAATAGCCTAATTTTGGCAATTAATTGATCTTTGATTATTAGCAGGTAAATATGCCCAATGGTCTGTGATGGGATGTTAGATGTGGTGGGATCTGAGTTACTACAGAGAATTCTTTCCTGGGTGCTGGCTGGTGAGTCTTGCCCACATGCTCAGGGTTTAACTGATTGCCATATTTGGGGTCGGGAAGGAATTTTCCTCCAGGGCAGATTGGCCCTGGAGGTTTTTCGCCTTCCTCTGTAGCGTGGGGCACGGGGTCACTTGCTGGAGGATTCTCTGCACCTTGAGGTCTTTAAACCACGATTTGAGGACTTCAATAACTCAGACATGGGTTAGGGGTTTGTTACAGGAGTGGGTGGGTGAGATTCTGTGGCTTGCGTTGTGCAGGAGGTTAGACTAGATCAGGGGTAAGGCAACCTATGGCACGCGTGCCGAAGGCGGCACGCGAGCTAATTTTCAATGGCACTCATACTGCCCGGGTCCTGGCCACCGGTCTGGGGGGCTCTGCATTTTCATTTAAAATTAAATGAAGCTTCTTAAACATTTTTAAAACCTTATTTACTTTACATACAACAATAGTTTAGTTATATATTATAGATTTATAGAAAGAGACCTTCTAAAAACGTTAAAATGTATTACTGGCACGCGAAACCTTAAATCAGAGTGAATAAATGAAGACTCGGCACACCACTTCTGAAAGGTTGCCGACCCCTGGACTAGATGATCATAATGGTCCCTTCTGACCTTAAAGTCTGAGTCTATGAGCTATGTGTAGATGTGATGCTATTCTGTGAAGAGGGAATTCCCTTCCAAAAGGAACAGATTTCACTTGACACTGGCAAATGGGAATTCCTGTAGCTATTTTTCCTTCTCAAAAGAAAGAATTAGAACTTCCTAAATGGGGAACAGAGTTGCATGCCAAGAGAAGAATTCTAAGGAACTGTTTCTGCACAAAGGAGGTGAAAGCATATATTTGATTTAAACAGATTTGTTGTGGAAAGTTATTTTCCTATTTCTAAGGACATTGCAGTGAGCTGACACTATCTACCATAGCTGGGTCTTCTGAAGCTACCCTGTTGTGCAAACTGCCATTCTTAAGTTAATTTGGGGTTTTCCTTAGACATGTATGCAACACCAGGATTTTGCACAGTTATAGACTTATTCTTCCTTCTAGATTCCCTTAGTCACTCACCTTAAGACAAGCAAATAAAGCAGTATTAGTGTGTGATTTGATTTATAGATTAGCAACAACACAAATTTGGGGGGTGGCTTCATATACAGATGGATATTTTGTGGGTGAGCTAAAAGTCTGAGAGGCAGTGGTTCTCCTTTATAACAGGGTTCACTGCTTGAGGTAGTGAAAATGGCTTTGGCTGAGGATGTCGCCTACTGATACTAAGGAAAGAATCTTCTAAGTGCACTAGTCTTCTATTAATATTTTAAAAGCATCCTTTTCTTTGCCCCTTTGGAAGATTCCACACGATTGTTGTTCTACTTTTTGCATTTTCCTTTCCACAAAGTGTTATTCGATGTTAGAGATGTAATACATTGAGGGTGTGTGTGACAATGGACTGTCATTACAACAGCTGAAGCTCATTGATATAACACCCGCTGCAAGTTCTTTAACCCCTTTCCCCTCCTATAAAACAACATAACTTGATCTTTGACTAGTGTGTTCAGTGGAGGCAGAAGAGACAGGCCTCCAGAGCTGTGACGGTTGGTGTTCATAGATATTATTTTCTTTATTTTATTTTAGGTTGGCAGACAGGTAATAGTGTTGCAGTTTAGTTCCAGAAGTCATTTCCCTAGGTAACAGTGACCAGAACAGAAACCATGCTTCTCTAATTCAGGTTTGGTTGCTGAAGCAGAAGGAACTGAAATTTTCTTT
This sequence comes from Platysternon megacephalum, assembly GCA_003942145.1. Lineage (NCBI taxonomy): Eukaryota > Metazoa > Chordata > Testudines > Platysternidae > Platysternon > Platysternon megacephalum. The sequence continues at coordinate 6,548,113 of QXTE01000063.1, forward strand.
CTGGTGACCTGTTCTTTCTTGCAGTGAGTTGCAGAGATGACATTGATCTATATAAACATATACCCAGGAGAATGTGAAAATTACCCTGATAATGACATGAGCATATAAACTAAACTCTAGACTATTCAAGCTTTACTTTAACTTTCTGATTATTCCTGATCATTGCTATCCTGTAATAAACCACAGTGTTATTAACTAGATCAGAATTGTGATGTTAACATACTTCATTTCTGATTTTAGACTTGTATTTTATTATAAAATAGATCTTTGCAAAACAGTCATTTGTCACCAATGGACACAAATGGTTTTGAAATGTTTGAAATACCTCTAGAAAATGTATGTGTGTGGATGTATGTATTTATTTTAGCAGAAACATGTAGCATTTTGGAGCTTAAAGGGATTTCTTGTTTGTTTAGTAGCAGGCAATTGATGAATGCTTACCCTCCCTTTATAGCAATGGGAATTTACTAGAGATTCTGGGGAACATGCGACACTTTAGCAATAAGTTAAAGGTGTTGCAAACTGTTCAGAATTACTTAGTCATTTAAATATATGCCAATGGAAAAAGGTGCCAATCTCAAGATCTTTCATTTAAAAAGGCAAATCAAAATACAGAGCAATTACTAGGTAAATCTTCCATCAACAACTGGGAGGGGAAATAATCACCGTACACTTGCCCCAAATATTGTTCTTCAAGCAATACCTCACCTCCAAAAACCTCTGTCAAAAAGTAGGCATTGCCCCATTACCTGAGTCAATATATTCAGGTTGTTATGGACTGAGGGGTTGAGCAAATTCCAAAGACTGTCTACACTACAGAATCTAAGTCAGCATAGCCCCGTAATGTAGATGTCGCAGACACCGACAGAAGCAAAAAGCAGATGGTGGCATAGAAGTAAAAGGTACCCATTCTGCTATGGTCTTCCTCTAAAGTACTGCATTTTTGTTTTCTAGAAAAGGAAATATAGATGCAAAATATTAATGAGTGTAACAAAACTTTTTTGGTAACAGAGAAATACAGAGGGCACTGTGAGTCTGGGAGCATAATGTGGTATATATCATTCCATGGGAAAGTTAGTGATAGATAAAGGAGATGTCATCTGATTTGTAAAAATCTACAGAATCATAATTTCAATGGTGTCATGCTCTGTGGCATGGCAGGGGGACCACGGGCCTGGCTCCAGCATTGTCTGAGGCTGGGTCTCTCCCTCGGCCCTGCCTTCTGCCCCCGGGCACCCCCACTCTCCTTCGCTCATCCCCCGGGCCATTTAAAACAGCCTGAGGCCCCCACTCACCACCGGCAGCGCAGCGGAGCTGAGCGGCTTCCTGCCTGCTCGCTCCACATGGCTGCCAGCGCCTCCCTGCAGCCCCTGGGCGGGGTGGGTCTGTGTCGCGTCCCAAGCGCCCCTGTGGCCAATAGGAAGCTGCGGGGGCAGTGCCTGGGAGTGGCAGCACATGGAGACTCCTGGCCCGCCCTGCCTAGGAGCTGCAGGTAAGCGCCGTACCCCCCCAAACTCCCTTCCAGTGTCAGACCCCCCCCCTTCAGCCCCCAAACTCCCTCCCAGAGCCTGCACCCTCTCCCACCCCCAGCACAGAGTCTGCACTCCTCACCCCCTCCTGCACCCCTTGCCCCAGCCCAGAGCCTACCCCCAAACTCCCTCCCAGAGCCTTAGGCAGGTGTGGGGGGGCAGAGTTTGGGGGGGGGGCGGGTTCTACAAACCTGCCCCCCCTGGTAGGGGAGGTTTGTTTTTGGGTATGCTCAATCATCCTGGATCCATTTCTTGACAATTTGTCATCTTAATAGAAGGTACGAATGCACACCTGGATGGTAGCAATTTTTCTCCGCTTGTCTGCTTCTTGAAAAACATCCACCAGTACAGCTCTGATTGTGTCCTAATGTTGGTCTCCAAATGGTAAATTCAGCATATGAATGACTCTAGTGCATTAGCGACTATTTCAGCTGTTCTGAGCACCTTCAGAGCGAGGATAGGGTCTTTGGAGGATGAATCAAATGCCTTCCAGTAAAATAATTTGGCCTTTCCAGCCAACCTTCCAGTAGCGTCACATCCTGAAAGAGTGTGGATCCTTGGCAGTGTGGTGGCTTTTGATGGTTTGAGTGTTAGGAACTCATCTCTGAGGGCTATACAGCAATTCTGTTCTCCTACCAGCAGGCACAAAAAGAGAATCTTGCAAAAGTCTTGGGGGAGAGGCTCTTTCACAGAGCACTAGAACATCTGTGTCTGGTGCAAAAACCCGGAGTTTAGTAGCACCTCTCTCTGTGACACTGATGGCATGCAAGATAATTTTACAGTCAGCCTCCTCATGGGAACTATGAAGAAACTCCACTAAACAGTGTGAGGCAGCAGCTTCATTACGTCACGCAATGACAAAATTCTTTGAGCAATTCTCATGCTGAAGCATTTTTCCTGCAAGGTTGCAGTTAACTTGTCCTTTGTGCGATCATGAGACAGGAGCATCTTCTCTGTGACATTGGAGATGTCTGTGAAGTCAGTGATTTTTGTATTGAACAGGAACAATACCGTGAAGTCTCTTTTCTCTGGTAATATTTTGAACTGATTCTTCTGCATCAAACATGAGATGGCCTTTGTCATTGTCCATTATTTTTCTCTGTAGCCTCGTAATGAAATTTTCAGCCAAATCTCAGCAGGTGTTAACAATTTCTGATTTGCCAAGAACTTGTACCTCAGCCATGCCATCTATGATTGCTACACTGAAAGGCCTCTGCTGGCATAAGGTATTGGCCATATTGTCAGTAGGTGTTGGCTTAGGAAGACCACGCAAGATGTGCATTAGTTTGCTTTTCACCTAGCACATACACATTGGTCTGTTGCATTTGAACATCATGCAGGGTACTACAGAGAACTCATACTTTCCCAAAGTCTCACATAGATCAGCATCATGCTGAGACCTGGACATGATTGGCAGATGAGCAGACAATGACGTGTCTGTGGTTAGCTCTGTAATAGTCCCTGCCACCTTCACTCTGACTTCCTTCTTCGCAGCACAGCTTTAGTCTGCTCCTTTTGATTGGAGCCCAAAGACTGATGGAGCCTTGTATGAAGTCTTCAAAACCCAAAGAATTATCCAAGTCATAACTAAAGTAGCTATTTGGCTGACATTTTTAGCTAACACGTCATTGAAGACTGCCTTTGAAATGATATTAATGAGCTCTGGGTCAATCGTACGTGAATGGTTTGCCAATGTGAGAAAGTTCACTGTGTAGCTTTAAAATTGCCTTTTCTTGGCATTTAACAGCACCTAAGGAGTCTAGATAGGGCTTGATTAATTCTGGGGAAGTCATCCCAGCCATGCTTAATGTGTAATTTGATGGAGTTCTGGGGTTATCAGGAAAACCTGGTAAAGAGTAATTGGATACTGTTACCCCAACTTTCATTGCTCTGTTTTTGGATTCATGCTTCATCTGAACCAAGTGTACAGAAGGGAACTGGCGACCTTTTAACAACCCAACTTCCTTTTTGAAATTCCTCTCATATGTCAGGGTCAGACTTTTCTGCAGCTATTATTTCAATGAGGTACCAGGCAATCGTCACAGAACACCTGGTTGAGTCCAAAGCAAAAAAGTATTTCACAAAGTTTGCCAGTGCTGCGAGGTGCATATTCCAATAATCAATCCTGACAGACCGAATAAAAAGCAACGAAGACTCAACTATCTTCATATTTTACCACATCATCCTGAAAGTTTGCTTTGTCACCGATTCAACCTCCTCAAAATGCGTGATCACTTCTCTGATATTGCAGTTCTCCATTGTGTACAATAGAGGTCATTGAGAGTGGAATGTACATGGGATGTGTGAAACCCTTCTCACAAGTCTGGTATCCTTTGGGAAATGATTTCAAGCACAACAGTATGCTTGGCAAAGAACACATCTAGGTGGCATTTTTGAAGAGCAATGAGTGTTTGGGTTGGTCTTGTTGTTGCAGTTTTCCCCCCTGCAAAAATGTTGTTCACAGTACTACAAAATACCCTAGATCTCAGGAATACCAATGTCATTAACAAAGGAGCTGACTGCATAGATTGCTGCAAAGAATACCTGCAGTTCACCAGGGCGTAGATGCCACCATCTGCAAAGATCATCGCAGGACATTATTAGCTGCCACAATTGAACTTTGTCAGGGCTGCATGCTTGACCGTCCCTGTGTTAAAGTGTAATTTTAAAATGTTGCTTTTTAAACATTTTCTTTAAATGATATCTACATAATTGTTCTAGGTTTGTCCTGTTTGGTGCCATTGTGTTAGTGGGGGAGAAAGGGGCTTTAGAATGATACCCAACTCGACACATCTGCAACAAGACTGTATTATCAAAATTTCCACCAACTGGAGGACCTGAACCAGGGAGTGTGTGGGAGGGAGTAGGGGCAGTAAGTTGCCCCTGCCACTCTGCAGAGGGTGACACCATTGAAATTATGATTCTTTATTTTTACAAATCAAACAACACCTCCCTCACCTTTGTATCACTAACCTGTAGGGTTGCCAGGTGTCCCGTTTTCGAACGGAACGCCTGGTTGAAAAGGGACCCTAGCAGCTCTGGTCAGCACCACTGACTGGGCCATTAAAAGTCTGGTCGGCGGCACATCGGGGCTAAGACAGGCTCCCTACCTGGCTCTGCATGGCTCCCCAGAAACCGCGATATGTCCCTCTGCTCCTAGGCAGAAGAACGGCCACAGGGGCTCTGTGCACTACCCCTGGCCCTGTGTCCTGGCTCCACAGCTCCCATTGGAGCTGCGGGAGCAGTGCCTGCCGGCAGAGGCAGTGCACAGAGCTGCCTGGCTGTGCCTTCACCTAGGGGCCAGAGGGACATACTGGATGCTTCCCAGGAGCCGGTTGAGGTAAGCACCTCCTGGATGGAGCCTGCACCTCTCACCCCGTCCCACACCCCAGCCCTGAGCCCCCTCCTACACCCAAGCTCCCTTCCAGGGCCTGCACCCCAAACCTCCTCCTGCGCCCCAACCCAGAACCTCCTCTTGCACGCTGAACCCCATGGTCCCAACCTGGAGCCCCCTCCTGCACCCCAAACCCTCATCTCTGGCCCCACCCCAGTACTAGCAAGGGAATGTGTTAGATTATCTTTTGTTTTGGCTTGTGATTTTCTTTGTGCTGAGAGGAAGGTGTATTTCTGTTTTTGTTATTGTCCCCCCTCCTCTCCCCAGTAACACAGAAGGTTTATTTAGAGGACAGGAACACAGTCCAAGACAGGTCTTGCAGGTACAGACAACAGGACCCCATCAGTTAGGTCCATCTTTGGGGGCGGGCCCAGGGAGGACAGAGCCCTGTCTGGGCTCCCCTCCATTTTCCCAGCCAGCTCCAAACTGAGACCCTCCAGCCCCTCCTTTCTGGCCTTTTCTTTTTCCTGGGCCAGGAGGTCACCTGATCTCTTTGTTCTCCAACGCCTTCAGTTGGCATCTTTACAGAGGAGGGGCCCAGGCCATAAGTTGCCAGGAGACAGAGTGCCGGCCATTCTCTATGCAAACAGTATCACAGGGGCCTTCTTGGGCTCTGCAACAATCATACACCCTGATTCCCCCCACCTAGATATCTAAGAAATGCATAGGGGAAACTGAGGCACCCACACAGTATTCAGAAAAAACATTAAGAACATTCCCACTTCGTCACATCTCTCCCCCCTTCGAGACCGAACTGAGCGGGGTCACTTTAGCCGGTGACCTGGGGAAGTTGGAACCCACCAACGTTCCCATGGATGCCCTAGCATCTGTCCCCTTCCTTGGTGGGAGTTACACCAGGCCCTTCCAGTTTCACACCCTCCCTGAGGTCAAGTGTGCTTGATGGCACCTGCAGGCTGCATTTGGGAAGGTTTATGCAGCCCATGCCCTTAGTACTTAATAATTCTATAAAAGATAAATTGCTTTCTTTCTTGATCTGTCTCCGGCAAAAGCTATATGAAACAAACATAACAGCCTCCTCCCCCCCCCCCCCCGATTTAAAAGTATCTTGTCCCCTTATTGGTTCTTTGGGTCAGGTGTCAGCAAGGTTACTTAAGCTTCTTAACCCTTTACAGGTAAGAGAATTTTGTGCCTCTGGCCAGGAGGGATTTTATAGTACTGTATACAGAAAAGTGGTTACCCTTCCCTTTATATTAATAACACCCTCCCATACCCCAACCCCCTGCCTCAGCCGACTACCCCCTCCCACACTACAAACCCCTTGACGCACCCCCAAGCCTGGAGCACCCTCTTGCACCACAAACCTCTCATCCCCAGCACTACCCCAGAGCCTGCACCCCCAGCTGAAGCCCTCACCCTCCTCCTGTACCCCAACTGCCTTCCCCAGCCTGGTGAAAATGAGTGAGTGAGGGTGGTGGAGAGCAAGTGACAGAGGGAGGGGGGACAGAGTGAGTCGGGACGGGGCCTTGGAGAAGGGGCAGGGTCTTGGGCAGGGGTGGGGCAAGGTGTTCTGTTTTGTGCAATTAGAAAGTTGGCAACCCTACTAACCTGCCCATGGAATAGCACATGCTCCCATGCTACAGGGAGTTTTGCCAAAACAAAGAATCCAGGATTTGGACCTGTGTGTGTAAACAGGGACTTTTAGGAAAAAATCACCTATGAAAAGCATATACTTGTCCATGGTAGTGCTACAGTAAATGGCACAAAATTGATGTGGCTTCCAACACTCTTGAGAATAAATCTCCCAGTGTCTTTTAAATTGATACCACAGCTAGCAGCCCAATAAGTGTAAAATTCTTACAAAAGTATCTGTAAACGTGAATGTGTGTGCAAGAAATTAAGCTTGATCAATAACTGAAAAGCATAGTTAGAATGGAAGTTGGAATTTGTCATTTAAACAAGTGACCTTGATCATGGGCTGCATTATGGCAGCTGTGAGCCATTTTGCTGACATGAAGTTTACCTAAAGCTGGCAGACCCAGCTTCCAGAAGATCACCCTTAGTAGGGTGATCCTTAATGGCATGGATCTGCTGTATTAGCTATTACACAACCATCCTTCTGCAGCTGATGCAAGGGTTGTGGCTGTGAGAAAGAGGACATTAGTTGTGCTCCCCTGCATCCCAACAATCTACAGCAGCTGTAACAGCTCCTTCCCCACCCACCTCAAAATCTACAGAAAGTAAGACAGAATGTTTGTGTGCTGTGTACTGAATTTAGCAAAGCTGTTGCCAGTGAGATGCATCTCCAGCCACATGGAAAAGGCAGAAGCCAAAAATATGTTGTGCACTTACACTTTGGTGCGTCTAACTGGTTGCTCTCTAGATTTATGTATTATGGGCCTTATTCTGATCTTTTCCACTCATGTAAATTCTTTTAAACAGATAAGGTATGGGAGAAGTGGAAAGGAAGCGCAAAGGTGATAGTAATATCATACAGATGCTCACTCAGGCATGTACTCATAGTTATGCTTAGAGTATGTTATTACAGATTACTGGTTATCAAGCATCTCCCTCACTTCTCAAACAAGATGCCAGAAGAGATTTGAATGTGACATGCTTATTTTCCCCCTGAGCTTTTATCTACAACGCTGAGAATATATAGAAAATATACTGAAGTATAGATTTAATGCTCATTTATATCTTGAATTTGGTGCAATATCTTTGAGTAAAATATATCAGAAATACCTGAGCTGAAATACAAAATTTACAACACCTAATGTGCCAGGATGAACGTACATGATCATAATCCTACTTCCATTAGAATATGAAAGTGAATAAACAAAATGAGTCTACTGCATAGTTCACATACCTTATCCTTCCTATTTTATACTTTAATCAGAGGTGAAAGTAAGCCAGTACGGTACGGCAAGAGCCAGTACGCCGTGCTGGACTGGACCGGCTTCCGCGGCGGTGATTTAAAGGGCCCCGGGCCCTTTAAAGCGCCGCTGGAGCTCCAGCAGCCGGGCTCCTGCGGTGATTTAAAGGGCTTGGAGCTCCGTGGTGGCCGGAGCTCCGGGCCCTTTAATTCGCCCCTGAGCCCCGGGGCTCCCAGCCGCCTCGGCAGCTGGTAGCTCCGGGGTGATTTAAAGGCCCTGGGGCTCCCAGCCACAGACAGAGCCCCAGGGCCTTTAAATCTTGAAAGGCCCCGCCTCTTCCCATTGAGGCCACACCTCTTCCGGTTGAGGCCACGCCCCCGCTCAGGACTCCGGCGTACCGGTAAGTCCTTTAAGTTACTTTCACCCCTGACTTTAATATTGTTCTAATCAACTCATGGTAATTATAGAAGGAAATAATGTGTTAGGTAATATAATACATAAATTTTATATAGCCTTTTGTTTGTAGATCTGAAAGTGCTCCACAAAGGAATGCAAGTAGCATTATGCTTATTTTACAGGTGGGAAAACTAAGGTATGGAGGTTTACACAAGGCCACATAGTCAATCAGTGGAAGAGCAATGCAACTTCTGGCACCCACGAGGCTACATTTCCTGCCTTGTAGGGAAGTAACTGCAAGTTTCTCAATATTACCCATTCTGGGTTAAGTGAAAGAAAGTTTGATTTTAGCATTGAACAAAAAAAAATCAACTTACCTTCCTTGGTATTCTTAAAATAAGCTCAACCAGTCACTGGAGATGTCTTCCTCTACATATGCCTTTCAAGTCCATTCCCTTGGATGCAGTAGGCAGCAGAGTTATTATTCATCAGATACACTTGCAGTCTAATTTTATATGTCACCACTTCCCTTGAGAAACTATATTCCGAATCTTAATAGTTCTCACTGCCAGGAAGTTAGTTCTAATATGCACTTTCCTTAAGTTTTTCCCTTATTCATAGTATTTGAAATTAAATTACCTTGTGTTAGAGAGAGGATGGTTCAGGGCTAGGGGTACTAGCCTAGGCCATGGGAGCCCCACGTCCAGTTACAGCTCTGCCACAAACATCCTATATGACTTTGGGCAAGTCACTAAGGGCCAGTTTTTGTAAGGTATTTAGGTACCTAAAGATGCAAAGAGGCAACTAGTAGAATTTACAAAAGCACTGAAGTGAGTTAGATGTCTAACTCCCATTGACTGTTCATTGCAGTAGTGTTGTAGTCATGTTGGTCCTGGAATATTAGAGAGACAAGGTGGGTGAGGTAATGGTGAGAGAGACGAGCTTTGGAGATACACTGAGCTCTTCTTCAGATCAGAAGTTGGTATAATAAGTTACTGCACTTATCTTCTCTCTCTCATTGGCTGTTTAGCTGACTTGAAAATCCAACTAGGTGCCTTTCTGCATCTTAAGGTACTTAAATACCCTTGAAAATATGGCCCTTAAATTCTCTGTCTCTCTCCATCTGTAACATGGTGCTAATAGCACTTCCCTACCTCACAGGGGTGTTGTGAAGATACCACAGTAATGGAGGCCCTACACATACCTAAGGGAGGTATACTTTTTTTCTGAAACAGAAGAGCTTAATCTGTTTCCATTTTATGTTGGAATATGTTATTAACTGAGTTAAAACAAAGCACGCTTTCTAGTCTAAAGAATGCCTAATAAGCAAGGGTTCAATAAAGTGTATTTAGGGGGGGAAGGGGCCCAGCCTCATCCCTGGCCCCTGACTAGACCTAGAAATTTGGCTCAGCCAACCCTGAGGGGAAGTCAGGCCAAATTGGAGTGGTGCTGCAACCCCATGTGTCTGAGTAGCTCCCCCATCCTCACATCTTTGCAGTCCTTCTGGTGCCCCTGGACACTGGGCCCTCCCAACTACCCCCAGTGAGAAGCAGAGCAGGAAGTACTGGGAATCTCCAGTCCCCTTGAAGATGAGAGGATTGGATCCAGTCTTTTGGTGCTTCCTGGGGAAGTGGAGACACAGGAGGAGAATGGGGTCTGGAACTCCCTGAAATGCCTGGCCCCTGGTGTGTGTGTGGGTGCTCTTCAGCCTGACTGCCTCTCTGGGTATGAGCGTGGGGCTTGGTGTGTGGTCTCCCTGCCATGGGGCTATGTGCAGTGGGGGAGAGACCTCAGAGCTGGCAGTGGGGCAGTATGGGGAGAAGACTGTGGGGCAGCAGGAAGGAAGTGTGTATGGAGCTGGGTGTAAGAGAGGGCACAAGTCTGGGTGCACAGGCAGCATGAGAGTGCTCAGGACTGGGTATGGGGAGTGGCAGAGGGAGAGCATGGGTCTGGATGCAGGGGCAGTGCTGGAGAGTGTGTGGAACTGGATACAGGGGGAGAGAGCAGGGGAGAGAGCTTGGGGATGGGAGCAGGGCAGGAGAGGGAGAGTTCTGGGCTTCCTCCTTAGGAAAATTCTGATTGCACACCTGCTAACAAGCCTGTGAGGAATGAACCTAAGAGCTTGGTTTCCTGTCTGCTTATGTAGAGAGATTGTAATGCAAAGAGGCAGCTTGTGGAAGAAGTGGTATATTACTACGAGGTATGCATGATGGACTATGGGTTTAGGTTGATGTTTTGGTGTGAACTTCGATACGCAAGAGAGAGAAGTTCTGTAAGCACGAAGTTCCAACTGAGGGCTTGTCTATGCTACCGGCCAAATCGATGGGCAGTGATCGATACATAGGGGGTCGATTTATCATGTCGAGTATAGACGCAATAAATCGACCACCGATCACTCTAGCGTCGACTCCGGTATTCCATCTCAACGAGAAGCGCAAGGGGAATTGACGGGAAAGCGTCTCCCATCGACACACCACAGTGAAGATACCATGGTAAGTAGATCTAAGTACGTCGACTTCAACTATGTTATTCACATAGCTGAAGTTGCGTAACTTAGATCGATTCTCCCCCCGCCCCCCGTAGCGTAGATCAGCCCTGGGTCGAAGATGAAAATGGATGCTCATTGAACTACACAATGAGCCTGGTTTTGTTCTTATTTATACCGATGTAAATCAGCTCCATTGACAACAGTGAAACTACACCAGTATGAAATCAATGCAAGCAAGATCAGATCAGAATCAGCCCTTATGTTCAGATAACAAAGTGTCTTACATGGTCCACAAAAGTAGACTTTTCAATCAAGGTTTAAACTCCAAATTGCTGCATGTCTAATGAGCAAGAAAATCCGATGCCTGGAGACTTTTGTAATAACAAAGTATAGAAAAGACTGATCTTGTTTCAGATGTAATTATGAATTATTTTTGACGTTATATAGCTCAAGTCAGAACTTTCTGTATTTAAAATAATATGATGTACTTTATTGTGTTTGAATTTGAGGTGAGAAAATAATGATTATAAAGGGCATGGGGGGAAATGTATTCTTGGAATTCTCTAGGCCCTGAAGCGCAATTGGATCAAGAATCTTGTCTCATTAAGATTTAGCTTAGTTTCATGCAATATTTCTACACACATTCACAGGATATAGGCTCTTTGGGAGTCATTACAGTGGATGCTGGTTACAGGTGTATACGTGGCCTGATATTTTTTTTGGAAGATTGAGATGTTTTGTGGTCTGTTCAAATTCATATACATCCCTAATGTCAGTATGTACTTTCTGGACTCCAGTCTTTATAAAGAAAATCATAAACACTTGAGAGAGGTGCATACGAGCTTTAGTAGGTCATGCCACTCACCTGTATCGCCCTGTGGCAGTGACATCTTTTAATATTGCACATGTTCATAGACTTCTTTGCTAGAAGGGATCATTATGTGGTCTAGTCTGACCTGCATCGTATAAACCACAGAATTGCACAAATTCTTCTTTGGGGAGAGAGAAAAGGATTGATTTTTAAATGCAATTGGGTGAACAAAAAACCCAGACAGTCACTGCAGATTCATATATAAACCCAGCAAGATCAAACTGGCATAGAGCCCCATCACAGTGTATCTGCCTTCATTTATATAAGGTCTGTTAAATGTTTGGTGGTGTTGTCCACATGAACCAAAATGCATCCTGTCATGTCAACTGTCTACATTTACAGAAGGGTAAAATCCAGCTAATAACTATAGTTATAGCTGTCTTCAGAAGCAGAGCCAAATCTAGCAAAACATATATGGACGACTGTCCACAATGAAGACTGCACAGCACTCAGCTCAAACTCACAGTGATCACTGCTAAATTCTACTCCATCACGTTAAATCCATGTTCTGCTGTCTGGTCATCTTAAAAATAGTAAGATATAAGGTTTGATCCAATGCTCATGGTAGTCACTGGAGAGACTCCCATTGACATCAGCTGGCTCTGGATCATGCCCATAAACAGAATAACGTTGTAACAAACAAAAAATGTACATACATAGAAAGCTGACGACGTGTCCTCCACTTCTGGGCTGTGTAAAAATTATAATTTAAAAAATCCCTCTCCCAACAGCTGCATCTCCCCCACTTCCTGTTATTTTTTTGTTTTGTCCTCCCCCCCCGAGGACCCAATTCTGTGAAGGTTTCTACCCTCAGTGACCACTGGAAGTTGAGAGCACTCATCACTTGGCAAAATTGGACACTTATGCCCAGGGGCGGATTAATAATTTTGCCGCCCCTAGGCCCTGAAATAATTGCCGCCCCTGGCCCCGCCCCAATTCCACCCTTTTCCCTCCCCCATTCCAACCCCTTCCCCAAAGTCCCGCCCTAACTCCGCCCCCTCCCTGCCCCTATTGGATCCCTTCCCCAAATCCCCGCCCCAGCCCCGCCTCTTCCCCAGCACGCCGCGTTTCCCCTCCTCCCCCCTCCCTCTCTGACCAGCGAAACAGCTGCGGAGAAGTTCCCCTGCTCCAGCTCGCCTCCTCCGCGAGCGCGCTGCCGCTTCCTCTCCCCTCCCTCCCTGCCCAGCGAAACAGCTGTTTCGCGGCGCAAGCGCTGGGAGGGAGGGGAGAGAAACAGGAAGCGGCGGCGCGCTCGCGGAGGAGGCAGCTGGAGCAGGGGAACTTCTCCGGGGGTGCTCAAATTTGCCGCCCCTGCAAATTTGTCGGCCTAGGCGATAATACGCCGCTGCTTATGCCCCAGTCCTGCAATGGACCCTACATGAGCTAAGGGATCAGCCTGCATGGAATCTGTTATAGGTTCAAGATCTTAGTATGCAAGCTCCTCAGGACAGGGACAGTGTCTTGATATGTTTATAGCATGCCATGCAGAGCAATGGCACTAAATCAATAACAATAATAGAGTCAGGAGAAATGTATGGGTCATAGAGAACTCAAGATCTATTGAAATACAACTATATAGTTGACATTGAAGGCTACATTTGTAAAGAACCCAATGAAATAACACTTTAAATGCAACTGCATATAAAGTGGCACACAAATGAGTGACAGAGTACTTACTATTATAAGATTAATTTAGATCAATTATTTTGATAAAATTAAAAATCCTCCTATCCAAACCTCTGAACTCATTCTAGAATTAAGTAATAAAAAGTGTACATTTGGACTGATGTCCAGAACATCAGATTTCCCTGAACTTGGCTCAAACTAAGATACTCCAACCGTCCAATACAGGCCACTGCCTGAGAAAAATCCTGGAGGAAAAGATTGATTTGACACACAAATGGACTATCTTTTTTTCACCCAGGCTTTTTCTTGGGCAGTTGCCTGAGTGTGTTGTATGTTAGTTTCATCACTGAAACTTTTATATGGGTTGACTTCAATGGAACTATGCTGACTTACACCAGCTGAGGGTCTGAATATTCATGGACTATTGGCTCATCATGAAAGGGGCTAATCACACTCTCTTTAAGCAAAGCATTTAAGCATATGGGCTTTGCTTTCAGCATATGAGTAGTCCCTTTGACTTAAATGAGTTTACTCATGTGCTTAAATGTTTTCCTGGCTCAAAGCCAGAGAGCTCAGCACCTTGCAGCATCAAGTCCTAGAAATGTATGTACTCATAAATCAGACGTGGATAAGGTGTATTTAAACATTCAATGTTGTCTTTTGTTGTTGTTGTTTTATATTTTTGTACTAGCATTTTGCTATTGCTCGCAGGGGGTGTTTTGCTGTAATCACTTTTTCTTTTTTACTTTAACTTTTAAAACTACCCCAAACTCCCAGCAATTGTGTTCTGTGCAAAAGGAAACACTGTGTGTGTTTTTAGTAAATCAGAATTGCCTATGCAAATGACTTCAAATTAAAGTCACAATTACAGGAGACCTTTTTAAGGTGTGTGCACATTCATGTTCTGCTCCAAGTCCCACCTTAAACAAAAAAGATGGAAGCATACTTATATGATTTCAATGATGATTAGATCATGCCCTCTAAGAACTGGACCCTTTCCACTTCTAAACCAACCCAGTAGTTCTGCTTTTTCCTAGTTTCTCTGATAAATGGTGACTGTTAGAACTGTTGAAGTTATAGATAAACTCATAGAGATGTGGGTTCTACTACTAACATTGCAGAATAAATGAATTTGCAAAACTGAAATCTGGCTGCCTCCTCTTCCAATCCACATCTCTTATTGACCAGTCCCATGTGGAAGGCCTTCTACTGCCACCTGTGCTTTCTGAATGAGATCCTGCAGAACTAGTTCTTCTAGGGCAGCTGAAGGAAAGCAACTGGTCATCCCTTTCAATGGCAACTGGCTCCCAGAATGCAGGGCTGCTTTCAGGCAGTTGCTTTAGGATATGCAAGTGATGAAATGACTCCAGGCTCGTGCCACACCATGGATCTGTAAAGACTGTGCCCCAACGAGAAAAGTTGGAAAAGTGGCTCAAAGTAGTATTCAAACTCGCAGAGGGAAATTGATCTCATTTTCCACATAAGCAGTTGCCATTAGTACTTTACACAAATGCCACTAGAACATATTTTCGAAAATTTAGCCTGCTTATAAAGCTTCAGTCATAACAACAAATATAACCTTTATTTTAAATTCAAGCAGGAGTTTCTTTCAGCAGCAGCACTACCACCACAGATGGCTGTAGCACTGGGATCAGCAACAATATTATTGAAGAGAAAACCAAATGTCTCTTTACTGATGGTAAATGTCAGGGTTACTGTACATATATTTTTTGGCAGCAGTCTGTTCTCACCATTTACAATACTGTTAGCCATCCTAAGCATATGTTCAGAAGAGACGCATGTAGGCTGGCAACCTAAATATTTAAATGCACCTTGGTGGGTTGTGGGGGATAGGCTAAAGCTGAGGAATAGTTTGGGTCACACTTTAAATAACATGTTAGAAAATAGACAATGTATTTGTGACAGTCATGGAATTGCTATGTAATCTAAACATACTAAAATGTAATAACTTTATGGACACTGTGTGACTTGGTCAGTGAGCGTGAGTTATACATTGAATTATAAGCCTTTCCCATATAAATGCACTGATCTAGCTTAATAGGGTCTGTGCGAAGTATAGCAGGAAGAAGACAATGACCCCAGATAAGGACACCCGAACACAGACTTGAAAGATGATGGACACAGTTATCAGCTTCAAGCTCCTTACATCTTGTCCTCAAGGAAATGGCAAGTTTGTTTTGCCAGACTGGGAACTTGGCGATCAAAAACACTGAATGGCTTTTAAAGGGGACTCTGATAGGATATATAAACCCTGCACCAGCCTGGAAGGGGTGAAAGGAGCTGCTCTGGGATGGAGTAGCCCCACACCTGAAAGTCATGCCAGGAATGAAAGAGGAGTTTAAAAGGAGGAAACAGGTTAGTAAGGGGTACTAAAGTCAAGGGAAATGGCATGGATAAGAATACTAGAGAAATATATGAGGAATTAAGCAGACAAAATGTAGCCCATCACAATAAACTCCCTCATGCTTTTAGGGTTCAAATGTGAGTAAAAGAGAAGTGAAAAGGGAGGGCTAGAAGAGATTAAAATCTATAGTTACGGGGCAGTAAATTATATCTGGAAAATCATCTCTCTGGATGTGGATTTAGAATTACATAATAAAATAAAGGAAAAGTAAGAGTCATCCAATATGCCAGATAAAGTTTGAGTTTATATGTGGTATAAAGTCACCATATATATTCATGGGTCTAAAGATGGAAAAAAACAGGTAGAGTGAGACCACCTTTTGCATCGCTGGGAATGGAGTTAAGAAATCTAAAAATATCTAATTTTGTAGCCATTATGACAGCTGAATTAGTGGGAATAGTGTTAAGTTTCTTGAGCTCACCAGGTTGCCTTAAGCTTGCACAGACTTAACAAAAAAAACAATCCACAAAACTCTCCTGGCCCTGTGATGGGGTGTTTACTCCTACCTCCGTGGCATAGTCTTGAATTAGAGGATGGTCTGGAAAGGAAATCAGACAGTTGAGCTGGCGGGACTTTGATATCCCCCGCAAGGGGAAAACATCTAGTGATCTGGCCAGAGCGCCACGTCACAAAGAGAGAGCGAGGTGAGTCACGGGGAGTGACAAGAGCTGCAGTGAGAGCAAACGATGTAAGGGAGCACCAGACCTGGATGGAGCTACTCCTCAGAGCAGCCAGGAAGAGGTGCCCTAGCAGTGAGTGAACCCCATTACATGCCAATTTGCAAACAAGAGGGCATAATTTCACCCTAGGGAGTAAAAACATGTATTTATATTTGATAGAGACTGGATGACTAATACATGCTGATTTATTCATTTAAATTGCTCACCTTTTTCCTGTTCATGACTTACACACACACAGATCAGGATCTTTATTTTTTTTTTAAACTTGAAATTACTCTCCAAATAGTACTTGCAGATAGTTGGAAGTCTGCAGCTTGTTCACGAGTAGTCCACTGTAATGTACAAAATTTAAACTGTTTTAGTTGAACACATGAAATGTTTTTGTACTTGAACTGGATGAGTGCAACTGTTTAGAATCAAGTTACCAGCAAAATAATTGATTATGGATTTTGAATTTGCTTTCCCTGGAATTTGCTTAAAATTTCAGAGATTCAGCAAACATTCCTGCCAGTAAACACACTTGTTAGAATCATCACAGAGAGAAACAGGGGTGACCAAACACACTTTCCTGGACATTTATTTTGCAACATACACCCAGATCGATCATATCATGTAATATAGATATTTTGTGTTTAATACTTTGTTCAATTTACAGCAGCTATTCTTTCAAAATTGAAATATTATTGGAGAGAAACTTAAAATATTAATAACCTAATTTTGCTCTCTATTTGGCATGCAGCATCAGAGCAATCACTGTTTACTTGTCACAAGCTTCTATCAGAGAGGAAGCAATTCATTCCAAAGACTTGGGGACAGTTCATACTGCAGCAATTTGTGAAAAAGTTGCCTCAGATTGAGCTTGCTACAAATGGTGAGAAAGGACATGTTTTTTTGATTGTTGCAGCTGTGCATCATTACTGCAAGCTGAGACAGTAATATCCTGTGGAGAAGGTTTTGTTTCCATCGAGTTGCTAAAGGGAACTCCAAAAGGTTTTTCTTTATCTATTGATATACTGTATCTGTATTTTTATTCTGATCGTTGTAAAAGAGGTATAGTTTTGGAACACTGATCAGTTTAAGCATGCTAGAAATCTTCTGGTTCTCAAAAGTGAATCTGTCCAGTTTCTCTTCTTCTGATCTATTCCTTTCTGTTTGCTGTTTAACTCCTTGGGAAAAAAGAGAAGGTTCACATGAATTGAAATGATTTAAAAGTATTTCACTTCATGCCAATGGCTGAAGAGTACACCAGGAACTCCCAAGTTGGTTTTTTTGTCTTTTGTAAGAGATGTTACTTTTTATTCTACTATATCAAGTAATGAGCTGGCACTATAAAATGGAGTCTTTGATACTCTCCATTACAAAAGCAAGTGAAAGGGGTAGGTGTTGATTTCACTTCTTAAGCACCTCTTAGGACTACATTTTCAGCCTTAAACACTTGTTAGCTCCCCTACCTTTTATTCATACATCTGTTTCTGAACACAGATTTGTGGGGTGTTTTGGCAGAAGAAATATTTAATATACCCATTTTTATATGTGCATGTTCAGCACTTTTAGCTGAACATTAGGCTGTTCACCTCTCTAGCTTCTGAGAAACCCTAAAAGCAAACATAACACAAAGTAAAATATATGTGGAAAACTAACCTTTCCTTTGTCTTTGAGTTTTTGTCCCTTGACCGGGCCTTGATCTATTGGACCTTGTGATTAAATCCAATCACCTCTTTGTTGTTGCTGGAACTTAAACATACAACTTTTGCCAGACCTCTTTCAGTAGCATCTGCTGAGGTACTAAAATAAAAAAATGACTCAAAAGCAACAGATGTATTAAACAAAATCATCTTAGGACAACTGCATGTCTGAAACTAGTGGTAAAGCTTTTTTTGTTTTGTTTTGTTTTAACACCACTCTCTGCATATCCTTAAGCAAGCCACATTGCAACTGTTCATGCCAGGTTTATGGTTGCTATATCTCTCCAGGCTACGAACTTTTGATGAGACATGCTATAACTTTAGCTGACCTTAAATCATATGGCCAGTTCTAGAAAGAAGGGCTCCTGTTAACACAGGCCTCATTTTATGATTAATGTTCAAGGTCTAAGCTTAAGACTTAGCAAGAAAATTTTTCATCTGAAATGTCTTAAACAATATGAGCTGCTTTGTCCTTGGGGTGGTGATATGCTTGTCACTGCAGAGCTACTAAGGACTTTATCAATGTTGCAACTGTCAGTTGCCTTTGAGTAAGAGACTGAAAAGTGCATAGTTTCTAAGAGATGGTAGTGTCAATGAAAGTGGTGATGTAGTCATTATGGAAAAAGAGCAACTTGGAAATTGGACTTGCTGCTCACTTTTGCAATTCCTTTCACTACTATTGATGGAAATGGTACAGAAGGTGAACAACCACTTAGTAAGAAGGGCATCATATAAAAAATCCATGACATCTGTTCTCCAGGATTTGAATTGGTAAATGTGAGCAATCCGATTTTTAAGGTCCTAGCTTTGACCCATAAAGCCCTATATAATTTCAGACCAGCCTACCTGAAATACTCCCACAGTTGTGATCTCCACAAGGGCTGAAGATAGGTCCTGCTTGATATAATAGGGGATAACTGGCAGGTTATTCTCCATAGAGACTCTGGAATGTTCTTCCTTTTCTGGTCCGAAAGAGCTAGCCATCTTTCACAGCATTCTGCAGTGCCCTTTTGCTTTACATGGTCTTTAAAGAGAGGTAAGGGGGCTGAGGTACAGGACAGTGGATGGGGTGTTTGATTATGAGCTGCTGCTTTGTAGAAGGGGTGAAATATGATTTAGGCTTTATTTCAAATATTTGGCAGTTTGCTCAGTGGTAGAGTGCATGGACACTATTCAAAATTTGAAATGAAATAAATTAAATTGTATGAGATGTACAGATTAAGAAACTGAACATTTACTGGCATGTTCAGATTCCAAGAACTAAAGTAGCTTGATATCGCTCTTCACATAGCATATATTCAACCACACAGCTTAACCAAACTGAAAGAAATTAAAACTTTGGAGGCGCACTCTCTCCTCAGAATGTAGAGCAAATATAAATGGAAATTATATTCGCAAATGCTAAATTAGTAAAATGACCAAATACTTAACCCTAGAAAAATGCTGACTTGGAGCTAAATGAAGAGAGACCTTTCTCTGATTCCTTATTTGATTTTAAACTTGCAGTGTTTTCTCAAGTATTACACACTTTTTCTTTATCATCTGTGGTTCAGTGTACAGTAGTACTCTAATTCCCCGATACATTATCAAAGAAGTTTCTTTTTGCCTTTGTCTCACTCTTCTTTCCTGACTTCCCTGTGCTTACAGGTGTTCTCCGTGACTTAACCTTCATCCTGCCTAGGGATGGATAAAAAATATTTTAGTATTACAGTAGTACTCAGAGCCCTACATCACCGGTAACTGTTTATAGAATACTGTCTCTGGATGTGTCCAGATGCAAGAATCTGTAGAGGGAATCAATCCTATAGAATTATTCTTACACTTATCTCTGAGTGACTGATTTTAGCTAGACTTTAATTTGGAGCATGCAGATAAAACCAGAACCTATTATTAGAATAATATTTAATGTTTACAAAGATTAATGAAATAGTCACACAGTGTATATGGAGAATATTTCAAGGAATATTTTGCAACAATGTATTCTGCTGATACCTTGTACAGACATTGAAAATCTTGTAAAGGTTACAGAACATACAATTGGCTTTCCTAACCTCAGGTAGAGATCTGACACACCTTAGATTGCACTAAAGCATGTGCTTAAGTCATTTTGAGATCAATGGAAATTAAGAATGTGTTGAAAGTGAAATATGCACTTATATGGCTTCCTGAATATGAATGCTTTCCTAAAATGGGCCCATAAATCCTAGGTTCCCTACCCACCTTTTCCTATGAGGACTGGTGGTAATGCCAATGGCCAGGAGCAGTCCAGAGCAGTGGACTGGTGTGCAGCTGGTCAGGTAGTGGAGACATCAGTAGGTATCAGAGGCAGTCTGGCGCAATGGGTGGAGTTCTCACAGGAGTTAGTAGCTGGGCAATCCATTCCGAGGGGCCAGGTCAGCAGGTTACGGAGATAAGGGCAGTGTGAGGCAACAAGGCAGCAGGATAGGGTCAAGTAAAACAGGGCCAGCTGAGGTGGCAGGGCAAGATTATGCAAAGATAGTAGGGCAAGGCAGTCTAGGCATCAACCAGTGGGCAATGGCTCAGTGCTCAGACAGATTCCTTTTGCCTGTGGTGTGTGTGGTGGTGTGTTTTTTTTTATTTTTATTTTTTTTTTGCGCACAAGCCTCATTCATTTTTAGCCAAAGTTTTTTTTAAAATATTCTTTTTGTTCAGTCTAGTGTCCTTAAGGAAATGTTCCATTTCCTGGACACTCACTAGTCCCTTCAGGGAAACATCTTTGATTCCAAGCTGATTCAATTTTTCATAAAGAAACTTCTTTCCATTGACTATTGCCCACAAGGCCGTAAAACATGACCAACAGTTTCTTTGGTTTTGCACACATTACACAGTCCATCTTTGTCTTTTTAATAAGCTTCATTTCTTATGTAAGGCACATTGACCGGTTAACACGCTCTAAAAATGACTGCCTCAGTTTTTCTATCACAACTGAAGAGTATACTATTATCTCTGATTTTTCTGAGTATACTGTGACGTTGTGCAGTCTATATGATTTTGTAAAAACATGATAATAAGTGAATATAATGTAATTGGAATAGTTTTATAAAAACATAAGTGAGTATAATGTAACTGGAATATGCTTCATGCAAAAGGTATCATCACAAAGCTTATAATCTACTGAGAGTGATCATCCTATTTGTATAAATGTACCATTCTTGTATCGAAAACTAGAAATATAAAATATAACTCTGAGGGCCTATTGTAATTATGCAAAGTGTGGGCCATTAGTGGTGGTTTGGAATCTTGATGACTCCCATTAACCAGAGCCATTGTCTGCAGATGGCTGTATTTACCTGTGAGTCTTCCTGTATATGTGTGTGCTGGCAAGTGAGTAATGAAGCCTTGCAGTGACATGTGATCATGTCACCTGAACTGGAATCCATCTTTAACCTGGTGCTTTTCCAGTGAGGGGTGGGGGAACCCAGAGGGACAAAGGATTCCCGCCTTATGCAAAAGATATATAAAGGGGTGGAAGAGAACAGAGAGGGAGAGGAGCCATCATGAAGAATCCCCTAGCTATCACCTGAGCTGGAACAAGAGCTGTACCAGGGGAAAGAATTGTGCCCAGGCCTGGAAGGTGTCCAGTCTGAGAAAAAACTTACTGAAGCATCTCTGAGGGTGAGATTATCTGTATTCAGTTTGATTAGACATAGATTTGCGCATTTTATTTTATTTTGCTGGGTAACTTACTTTGTTCTGTCTGTTACTACTTGGAATCACTTAAATCCTACTTTCTGTATTTAATAAAATCACTTTCTACTTATTAATTAACTCAGAGTATGTATTAATACCTGGGGGAGCAAACAGCTGTGCATATCTCTCTATCAGTGTTATAGAGGGCGAACAATTTATGAGTTTACCCTGTATAAGCTTTATACAGGGTAAAACGGATTTATTTGGGTTTAGACCCCATTGGGAATTGGGCATCTGAGTGCTAAGGGCAAGCACACTTCTGTGAGCTGTTTTCAGGTAAACCTGCAGCTTTGGGACAGGTGATTCAGACCCTGGGTCTGTGTCTGGAGCAGACGGGTGTGACTGGCTTCAGCAAGACAGGGTGCAGGAGCCACCGAGCTGGCAGGGAGAACAGGAACAGAGGTAGCCTTTGCACATCAGTCGGCAGCTCCCAAGGGGGTTTCTGTGATCCAACCCGTCACATATACATCATACAAGTTTTTTTCCCACCTTAGTCCATAGTTCTTGTCATTCCTTCACAAGCTCCTTCGTGACCTCACTTTTTAAAATGCCTGTCTAATTAATGAAATATCTAAATCTCCACCTCCTCACTTTTTAGAGATTGTGTTGCTGCTTTGTCAGTTATCTCACTTCCAGGTATTCTGATATGTGCCAAAATCCATGCTATTGTTACACAGATACCTGCCTGCATTATTTCCATGGTTAGGGAAATGTCACATATGCCATTTCTACTTTCTGAAGTCCCTGTTCTATCATGCCTGAGAAGGAATCTCATAAAATCACAGCTGTAGTTGGTGGCACATCTCTTAGCGGGGTTAGTGCCAACATTCTCTTCTCTTCTTCTGCTGTCCTCTGGCATTATTCTCAAGAATGGTGTGAAGCTTGTATTGAGTAGCTTGTTTTACATAATTTTTGAAATAGCTCTGATCTTTGAGCTGTATTCTTGCATTTTTATTTGGCCTTTATATTTTCATTTAAAAAAATCAATTTCTTCTATGTGGTCAGAAATGTCACTTTTCTTTGCCTGAACCAGTTTAATTTTGGGGAATTGAGAGCAGAATTAAAATCTGAGTGCTAGAAACCTCTAGTGGCTATATTTACAGCTTATAGCACATTCTGTACGAACAGGGCATGGGGGGAACCTGTTTTCAATGTTACTTAAATATTCTTTTCTTGTTTATACCCCATTGCTCCTTTTGAGATAACCATAATTGATTCAGTGAAAAGATCCAGCAGCGTAAAGCTTAACAGTCTATTCCAAAAAGGTCAGACATGAATTACTGTAATTTTGCATAAAATGAAATAAGAAAGGCTGCCCCTTTCATTCCAAGTGAAAAATGTTAGGATAATCAGAATACTGATGGGGGGCTTTTTCAATCAATATATGTCAGTGAATGATTGCCACACCAAAATTGAAAGAGCATTGTTCTCAGTCCTGCAATTATAGTAATACAGATTTGTGGGGGGATTTTTTTGGGGGGAGGGAGGGGAAGGAGAAAGGGGCAAATAATGATTTGTTAGTTTGTTTTTTGCCTGAAAATGATGGATATTTGTCTCTAATACTCCCTGTTTTCTTCTACACAATATTATAAATGTTTCCTGCATTCAGTTCTTTTCTCTGCTGGATTGACTTTTTTATTTTCTGAAATACGTTTGATCTGACTTGACAATCACTGTCTGCCTAGTTCTGCTGCATGAAATATAAATGTCAGCTAAGTGTTTTGTAACAATATTTAAGAAATGGAATGGCGAGAGGATTAACTATTGCATCTGTGTGTGATTAGAAATGAGTCTTCAATTCAGCCCTGTGTAGAATTCACTGGCTAAAAAAATGCTGCAGAATTCTTTTTTCACAAATGCTGTCTGCAGTAACTTCAGCTACCATTTTCACTGTTGAGCCTTCACTATTGTTTTAGGGATGAGCAATTTGGATTGGATAGGATAAGAACTTTCCCAAACCCTTGATTGCAACTCAAACAATACTGCAGTGTACTAGCTTTGGGTTAGCATGCGTCTTTGACTATAGCAGGCCCATGTGGGGCATAAGGAGGAATAAACTTGTGACACTATGCCCCATGTTCTTCATAGAGATATTGTTATGATGTGAATATGGCACAACTAAGATATGTTTTATGCAAGATGGATCATGTGAGGTATCATTGGAATGGTTATGATGTACTGACTATGATTATCATATTTGTATGCATGTATCCATTTTTGTATATGAAATTGTGAATATTGTCTATGTACCTATTACAACCCAGTATAATAGGTCTATGTACACCTATTACACCTGTACAAACAGGTGTACACCTGTTTGCATTCTGTCTGGTGGGCATTCCCCAGGTGTAATCAGCCTGGACGGACCATTAAGGGGAACAATAGGACTTGGAAGATGCTAATTTCCCACCTTCCTGAGAAGCTTTCTGCTTCAAACAACCTTTGACTCCTGGCTGTTTTGACACTGCAGGGTCATGTGATCATGTCACCTGGTACTGGACTCCATCTTGGAGTACTAGTATTTTTCTACCGTGCAGTGCAAAACAGTACAATTTTGGGATTACACTCCAGAGGGGGAAGTGCACTTGAGTGCTGGGCAATTCCCTAGCTGAGTCTTCCCACACAGAGCTGATTTCAGTGTCTGTGTCTTTCTTCAGCTGGGTGTGTCCCTACCTGTGTGTGTGCTGGAGGAGGCTTGAGGGCCTGGCTCAGCTGGACAGGGTAAGGGAGCCCAGGCTGGTGGAACAGGTGGGCTCAGTGGTACCCCAGTGCATCATGTGGCACCCTGGAGTGGTGGGTAACCTGTCACAAAACCCATGCACTTTTTCCTGCCCTAATACACACATAGCTTTATAAGGGGAGGTGCATGTTTAGAAAAATATATACTATAGAATAAATCATATTGCTATTTAATACATTGCAGAAGTAATTATGAACTGCACTCTGCTGTTTTTGAATGACTAAAGTGATGCCAAGTTCATGACATGTTTAAAATTTGATGTTGTGAATCTTTGGAGCTTGATCATTTGGACTGATTTCTCTCCCTGTCCCATTTTTTAAATTTGAACATGTTCCCCCCCCCCACCACCACCACCACCACTTTCTATGCTCAGTATTGTTTGATGTAGCACACCTTTAAGAACCACATTATCTTACGCTTACTCCAATTGAGCATAAGAACATAAGAACGGCCAAACTGGGTCAGACCAAAGGTCCATCTAGCCCAGTATCCTGTCTTCTGACAGTGGCCAGTGCCAGGTGCCTCAGAGGGAATAAACAGAACAGGTATTCATCAAGTGATCCATCCCCTGTCGCCCATTCCCAGCTTCTGGCAAACAGAGACTAGGGACAACATCCCTGTCCATCCTGGCTAATACCCACTGATGGGCCTATCCTCCATTAATTTATCTAGTTCTTTTTTGAACCCTGTTATAGTCTTGGCCTTCACAACATCATCTGGCAAGGAGTTCCACAGGTTGGCTGTGCGTCGTGTGAAAAAAATACTTCCTTTTGTTTGTTTTAAACCTGCTGCCTATTAATTTCATTTGGTAGCCCCAGTTCTTATTTACTTTTTCCACACCAGTAATGATTTTATAGACCTCTATCATATTCCCCCTTAGTCATCTCTTTTCCAAGTTGAAAAGTCCCAGTCTTATTAATCTCTCCTCCTATATCAGAGGGGTAGCCGTGTTAGTCTGTATCCACAAAAACAATGAGGAGTCCAATGGCACCTTAAAGACTAACAGATTTATTTGGGCATAAGTTTTCGTGGCTAAAAAACCCACTTCTTCAGATGCATGGAGTGAAAATTACAGATGCAGGCATAAATATACTGACTTGCATCTGTAATTTGCCTGAATCTGTAATTTTCACTCCATGCATCTGAAGAAGTGGGTTTTTTACCCACAAAAGCTTATGCCCAAATAAATCTTAGTCTTTAAGGTGCCACCGGACTCCTCGTTGTGTCGGCAGCCGTTCCATACCCCTAATAATTTTTGTTGCCCTTTTCTGAACCTTTTCCAGTTCCAATATATATTTTTTGAGATGGGGTGATCTGCACTCAGTATTCAAGATGTGGGCATACCATGGATTTATATAGAGGCAATATGATATTTTCTGTCCTATTATCTATCCCTTTCGTAATGATTCCCAACATTCTGTTTGCTTTTCTGACTGCCACTGCACATTGAGTGGATGTTTTCAGAGAACTATCCACAATGACTCCAAGATGTTTCTTGAGTGGTAACAGCTAATTTAGACCCCATCATTTTATATGTATAGTTGGGATTATGTTTTCCGATGTGCATTACTTTGCATTTATCCACATTTAATTTCATCTGCCATTTCGTTGCCCAGTCACCCAGTTTTGAGAGATCCTTTTGTAGCTCTTCGCAGTCTGCCTGGGACTTAACTATCTTGAGTAGTTTTGTATCATCTGCAAATTTTGCCACCTCACTGTTTATCCCTTTTTCCAGATCATTTATGAATGTTAAATAGGACTGTGCCCAATACAGATCCCTCAAACTATTTTAAACTCAGTATGTCACATTTTGAAGTTATGTAGTGAACTTGGACAACTTATCTTGGACCATCTGAATTTGCACTTTAAAAAAATATTATTTTATAAGGGTGTCGAGCTGAACTGTGGCTTCCTTTAAGTACTTAATTTTTGCACTTTATGTAGCAGGAAGGAAAAAAAATAAATCTTCACTCAACCTAACCACTATCTGTATCTAAAACAGAAATGAGGGGAAAGTTGCTCATTTAGTTACTTCTAGCATAGTTCACTGAATGTATAACTTCTTGTGGACATTATGCGGGGCTTAGCTAAGAGACTGCTAATTTATAAATAATTTCTTATTTTAAATTAAGATCTTTATATAACCTATTCAGCCAATTATTTTTACTCATTTTCACTAGTGCAACTTCCCTTTAATGATATGGAACATTAATAGGTTAGTCTTAGTCTTACTTTTTCTTTTCTGTTGTCTGAAACAAACTTTGTACCACTTTATTCCACTTCTTGTCTAGAAAATACACTGTCTGTCTTCTATCTAGTCAACACTGAGGGACAGACTCTCAGCTGGTATCAATTGTAGCTCCACTGAAGTCAGCCATCCCCATTCATTTCAATGGAGCTATGCTGATTGATATTAGCTAAAAATGTGGCTTTGACTTAAGGCTTTTTTAATTCTGTTCCTCATCAAATTTATAACATGAGCTTCGCATTTTCTCCCTTATTTATTTAATCATATCATCAGTAATGTCAACAGCATTTGAAGAATGGTTCTGGTTAGTAATCTTTTGCTCCCTTTCCTGATAATCCAAATCTGGGTACAGAATACTGTGGTTTTTTGCAAAAACAATGTCCATGAATGTGGATTATTTTGTGTCCTATAACAGTAAAATGGTATTTCAGTAAAGTATGTACTATTTTTAGGGAATGTCTAGTTTAGACATGAAGTTATTGCGCTTTGGGCAAATCACATTTGGCCCTTGATTTAGCTACACCCATTGCACCTACTGAACCTACAATTGCAGGAGTAAATTGGGTAATATTGCATGAAAACCTCATTTTCTTACAAAAATGACCACTTTGTAGGTCCACGTGCATGGCTCTATAAGTAGTGTTGTTTTATCTCCATGAGATTCTAGTTTCCTTTACCCTTTGCTTAACTTAAAGTAGTGATGTTCAAAACTTAGTCAAGCTACCTTACTTCAACTGTTTTCTCTATTTTGTTCCTGTATCCTGGAAGTTTTCATGATGTGTTTTATCGTAGTGTTGATACCAACTCCACTCTCTGAAAAGAGAAAAAACACAATCTTTCACCCATTGGTGAGTGAATCAAAAAACTAAAACACAAATTGATGGTGACAGAAATAGAGCCTAGAGTGAAATGACATTTAAAGGATACTGAAAGTGTGAGTTTTTCTTATCCTTTTGAGAGTAGTCCTGTTGCAACCATATGTCTTTCTTATAGCTCCAATATCTGAATTCTGAGAGCAGCTTTGTCTGAGACAAACGAATATGGATTAATGTAAAGGAAAATAAAATCAAGAAATCCCCAAAACTCTACACAGTAAAATTGTCTTATCATAGATGTGTTCAGTTTGCAATTATTTCTTAATTGTCATCCCGGGATGGGAGGGGTGATTGATATACTTTACCTGTTTGATTAGACTTCCTGAGAATATTTGTGATGGAAAACTTAAGAATACTTTAAACGAGCATGTTCTCTAATTGATCAGCAACATAACAACGAAACAACATTAACCGGGACAACTTTAAGTGAGGAGTTACTGTACAACACAGAGGGAGTAGTGATTTACATTTTAGTCAATGTACTGTCAGAGAAACTGCAAATCAAGAGGGATTTAACCCTTCATAAAGTCTGAAATGGCAAGACAATCCAAGATGATTAATAATCAAAATAGAGATCAATGGCTTCCGAGAAAAAAATGGAGAAGAAGTGACTTGTAAACTGAATTGTGAAAAAGAATTGTGATAGGATCTTGTGACCTGTGTCGGTCGGCCCACCGAGCTGCTAGGGGGGCAGTGGGGAGCTACTGCCTCACTGGCTGGCCTGCGTCACGCCGTCTGTCACTAGGGAATTAGTGGAGGGAGGGGCGCCGGCAAGGGTCTATAGCGCACCCCTCAGGCAGGGGAGCACCAGCAGGCGTCTATGGCGCTATCAGGATTCAGCTACCCAAGGCGGGTTGGCCGGGGTAGGGGAACGCAGGCCCACCCAACTCCACTGTGTTCCAGCCCAGGGCCCTGGCAGTGGCGGGGCGAGGGTCCCACCACTGGGTCAGCGGGGTCCCTACGCAACACGCTGACCAAATAGACTCACCGCACTGTGCAGTTCTGTCCCTGGGCTCCTTCCTACCCGGTCACTCGAGCGAGTCCTTCTGGTCCTTCCAGCTTGTCCGGGTACTCAGCTGCTGGCAGCTCCAGCTCCCCCTCCACCTCAGGCTCCTCCTGTTCCTCCAGGTTGGGTTTCTCCTGGTCCAGGGCCTCCCCTGGTGCGGCAGCAGGGTCTGAAGGGAGCAGCCAGCGGTCTGCGTCTGCCTCCCTCCCTGGCACTCCCTTGACTATGGTGACTTGAAGTACACCATTTGTACTTCCTGTTCCACCCCTCCCCTTCCGGGGGGTGGAGTAAGCTTGGTCTGGCCCCGCCTCCTCAGGCTGAGAGAGTGGCTCTTTACCCTCAGGTTTGGAGGGACGCCACCCTGGCTCCCTACAGATATATAGGACAGCTGCTAAATCTTCAAAGGCATCATAAATCTTCAAAGGCAATGCAGGGTAAGACCCAGGCAAAATATAACATTTTTCAGAGCAGATGCACAAGATGTGGGCAAGTCACTGTCCAAGAGGTGATTGCCCAGCTAAATGTCCAAATTCTGTAACTGCACAAAAATTTGACATTGTGCCACTTTCCAGCTGACTAAGGCAATATGGGAAGTGACCTCAAGAGTCAAGAACCATTTTTTCTGGACTAAATCATGTGTAATCATACCGAGCTAGTGCGAAAAGTGGAACTGAATATTTGTGGAATGACTGTTCATTTTTAAAAAAAACCTATTCAGGTGCAGATGTAATGGTCATGTCAGAAGGGACTTACGATTACCTTCAATCCCTCCCTGAGCTGAAATTGGAAGAAACTGTCCTAAATAGCACTGGAGATATTTTGAACTGCATTGGATTAGATGCTACTGTGAGTTTACCCAGTAGTTGAATAATTTCTGGTAAAAATCTGATAGCAGACGTACCAT
Source organism: Platysternon megacephalum (assembly GCA_003942145.1). Taxonomy (NCBI): domain Eukaryota; kingdom Metazoa; phylum Chordata; order Testudines; family Platysternidae; genus Platysternon; species Platysternon megacephalum. The sequence goes on from QXTE01000063.1 coordinate 6,577,525, forward strand.
CAGGGAGCCCAGCATTACACTTAAACACCTGTGGCTAGAGGAAGTTGTAAAGGCTTATGTGGATGCTGTGGAAGCTCACAGACCATTGTTAGGTAAGAGACAACTGCAAAAAAGCAATGTTGGCACATAAGAAGCAACTTCAAGAAGTTGTTAGTTACATTTGGGCAGGATGTCCCAAGTATCTAAAGAACATTATAGCTGTGTTTCAGTGGTCTCAAAAATTAGAGCATGTTTGCCCATTGTGGTATTCTAGAACAACTATTGACAGACAAAAACAACGAGGAGTCCTTGTGGCACCTTAGAGACTAACACATTTATTTGGGCATAAGGTTTTGTGGGCTAAAACCCACTTCATCAGATGCATAGAGTGAAAAATACAGTAAGTAGAATATATATTCTAGCACATGAAAAGATGGGAGTTGCCTTACCAAGTGTGGGGGGGTCAGTGCTAATGAGCCAATTCAATTAAGGTGGAAGTGGCCTATTCTCAATAGTTGACAAGAAGGGGTGAATATCAAGGGAGAGAAAATTACTTTTGTAGTGCTAACAAGGCCAATGCAATCAAGGTGGCCCATTTCCAACAGTTGACAAGAAGGTGTAAGCAGAGGGAAAATTACTTTTTGTTGTGACCCAGCCACTCCCAGTTTTTATTCAGGCCTAATTTGACGGTGTCCAGTTTGCAAATTAATTCCACTTCTGCAGTTTCTCGTTGGAGTCTGTTTTTGAAGTTTTTTTGTGGAAGAATTGCCACATTATCTTTCTGGGTACTGAAGTTAAGATGACGGGTCTCTAATTCCCTTGATTGTCCTTATTTCCCTTTTTATAGATTGTCACGATAGTTGCCCTTTTCCAGTCCTCTGGAATCTCACCTGTCTTCCATAACTTTTTGAGGATAATCGCTCAGATATCTCCTCAGTCAGCTCATTGAGTATTTAGGATGCATTTCATCAGGGCCTGGTGACTTGAAGACATCTAACTTGTGTAAGTCATTTTTAACTTGTTTTTTCCCTACTTTTAGCCTCTGATCCTATCTCATTTTCACTGGCATTCACTATGTTAGATGTCGAATCACTACTAAACTTTTTGGTGAAAACTGCAACAAAGTCATTTAGCACTGCTGCCACTTTCACATTTTCTGTTATTCTTTTCCCCTCCTCATTGAATAACAGACCTACCCTGTCCTTGATCTTCCTCTTGCGGCTAATGTATTTGTAGAAAGTTTTCTTGTTATCTTTTATGTCTTTAGCTAGTTTTATCTCATTTTGTGCCTTGGCCTTTCTAATTGTGTCCCTACCTACTTGACATAAATACATAATGTGTGTCTCTGGTCTCGTACAACCTTCATCTCTGAAATGCCATCCATGAATGTGCCACTTCAAAGTACTTTTCTGGAAATACACTTTTTTTATCCAGCAAATAATAATTTTTACATCACTAAGTACTTTTCAAATATTAGTAAGGCTGCTCTGGCTGTCTCCATTGTTCTTGCTCATCACTTTCACTTTTCTCTCCAACTGATAAGTAGAACACTGGGTTCATCAGGATTTCACAGTGAAATGTCAGCTGCAAGTGACTTGGCTCCATCTGGGGCATTTCAAAGAGTAAAACAAGCACCTGCAGCATTGAATTACACCTGACTGCCTCTTCCTGTTTGAACTGGAACAGGATCTGCCCTTCTCATTTGGGCAGCTCTTACAAGACAGAGTGGGCTATCAAGTATTTCATTAGCAATAAATGATGCAGCAGACTTGTAAGAGTTATGGAGCATGCTTAGAGGCCAGCATTACACGTTGATATGCCTGTGTTTTGTAGTAGCCTGACCTCATCTTGCTTTCCTGATCCACATGTGGCAAACTCAAATAAGTCCTTCCTGAAACCTACATTATCTCATCATACTACAAATTTTCTTGGAAAAGGATACATTCTCTCTCCTCTTTCCCCCCTAAGAAATCATGACCAACAACCGTGTGTAAAACGTCAAACTCCATTGATACTGCTTACTACAATAATACCTAACTCTTATGTACTGATGAAATGTGCTATATCTCAAATTTGATACAGGAGGAGATGGGAAGCTACTGAGGGAATTTGAAGTGGGAGGGAACATGGTGAAAAGGATGAAAGGGAATGATGCTCCTAGATGTGGTATTTTGAGGTAAACTGGAGAGCTGGATGGAAGAAAATGTGTAACAGACAGACATAAATGTATCTATCTATAATTTAAATATATTCTCTAGAAATTTTAAGACCATAGATTTGTTGTTACTTTCTCTCTAAATAACTTATCTAATTGGATTGCTCTTCACAAAAATTTCAGGAGGGTAAACATCCGGGAGTGAGAGCTATTTAAGTTAAAGGACAGTTTTGGCAGAAGAACAAAGTGTAGCATAAACTGGTCATGAATATATTCAGGTTGGAAATTAGAAGGTTTCTAACCATGAGAGGAGTGGGGTTCTGGAACAGTTGCCCAATAGGAGTAGTGGGGGCAAATCTATAAATTTTTAAGATGGATCTTGATAAGTTTATGAACAGAATTGTATATTATGATTACCTGTGGTAGCAGGAGTATGGACTCATTGACCCAGTCCTCTGTTCCTAATTATGTGGTATAGTGGAAGTACAACTCAGTCAAAATGCTGACTTCATTATTATAAATCACAAACTTGCCATAGCCTAACACATGGTACCCACAATTCTGTGAGTGTAATGGGTGCACAGCACGCTTCAAAGCAGGCCACCGATATTTAATCCAAACCAACAGTTTTTGTACATGTACCTCGAATCAAACCTGGCTTTTATGCAATAATACATTGTGTTGGGGGCACTTAAACTATGAGCAGCAATTTAAAAAAACTTATAATGAAGCAAATTGACAAAAAACTCCCACAGAAAACATAACTTGACTTGTGGGTTTTTTTATTATTATTTCAAAGTACAGTCGCAGTAATGACTGAGATTGGTACTTTGCTTGTGGGCAATAATGATCTCCTGCCATAGACTTCAGTCTAGTCATTTATTAAACATGAAGAAACCATTTGTTGCCTTGTACAATAAGAGGCAATCTCCTTTATCATTTACTGAGCTCCCACCTTGGAGGGAATCTTTAGAAAGTAACGTCTTATTAATGAGTTTTTCCTCTTAGGTAAAAGCCATTTTTCCCCTCTTTAACATTTAATATTTTGAAAGAAAATGAAAACGTGACTTGCGCTAGGCAACCCTTGTTACAATGTTCTTCACCCATGGCGGCAACGCTCATTCCATTGCCACCCAACCACCCATGGGCAAATCAACTTATCACCAAGTTTCTGTAGCTTTTTTTTGACTTTTCAACCTTCTTCCTCTCTTGGTTAATACTAAGCTTTTATTGAAATCCATAGCAAAACTCTAATCTACTCCACTGTCAGTAGGATTGAGACCTTTTTCTATTTTTTTTGTTCCTATTTATGAATTCTTTTTTTAATAAATACATTATCTAGTAGCTTTTTTACATCATTAGCTAAATGAGCTACTTACTGAAAACTGAGGTTTTGAAATACATGTATATTTTGAGGTGGGGGGGAATTCAAAAGGTTTCAAGTGTGGATGTACTCAGTCAAAAGACTATGTAAAAATATAGCATTACAGAGGTATTCATTGATAGAGGCTGTGTAGAACCCTAGAAGGGTAGAGTTGAAACCTTATAGGGCCTCTATGCTGCCATATCAAATTAGTTCAGTTCACAAATTTTTCCAGCTGCCAGCCCAGACAACTCACCTGAAAATAAGAGAGACAATTTGTATTTTTCCTTACGGATCACCACCATTTAAAAAATAAATAAATAAATAAAAAATATCAGGCCAAATCTTTCCTCTGTTATCTCTGTGCAAGCCATTGAAGACCACATGAGTTTGTGTGGGAGTAAGTGAGGAGAAAGTGCAAAANTCAATTTGTATTGTTCCTTACGGATCACCACCATTTAAAAAATAAATACATAAATAAAAAATCTCAGGCCAAATCTTTCCTCTGTTATCTATGTGCAAGCCATTGAAGACCACATGAGTTTGTGTGGGAGTAAGTGAGGAGAAAGTGCAAAAACACAAGTCCATTACTTTTAGAGTCACTTTTTAAAGCAGTACAATATTTTTAAACTGTAATGGCAGGAGGGTTTTGTTTGTGTAGATCTTACACAGCACATGGCGGTCCTCTTGAAGGCATGCCTTTGTGAAGCTTCTCACAAGAAACCTTGACTTTTCAATATGCGTGATCCAGGAGACTTTTGATTTTGTTTAATAGTTTGGATAATAAATTGAAACATTATTTCTATTATAATGTAGATTGTAGGTTGGAAAAGTCAACGCAGTTACTGATATCGCATTTTTCTGATGAGTGCATAGAGACAGAAATATCTGTTTATGGTATAAAGGGCTTGGAACCACTGGATTAACATCCACAACCCTCCATGTGTGCATTTCCTCCTTGCCAAGTAGGAGGGGAAACTGCTGCCTCCATGGCACTATCCTCTCCCTCCATCCCCAGGCCCTATGGTAGTCTCTCCATAGGACCCGTGGAAGGGCTTCAGTTACTGATCAGGAAGAAGTCCAGGTCTGTTCCTGTTCCTAGGGCAGTTCCTTAGCCTTGTGGTTATCTTTCCTCTCACCACCCTTGGGTAAAACACTTACCTTACTGCTGTTTTGCCCTGAGCCCACCACCTGCCTCTATTGATTTGCAGTAAGTCAATCTAATGAAAACTGCAGTCTTGCTCTAATTCCACCTGTAATGTACCCATCTAAACTACACATAGAAGAAAATTGTGGAATGCATGTATGTCTGACCACTTTAACTAACAGGCTTCCACTAAGGACAGTCCAAAGTTGTCCCTTTTAAAAATCTAACTTTGAAATAATAGTGGTTGTTTTTGTTTGTTTGTTTGTTTTTTAAAGGCCAGTCTGTGTATAAGCTTATAAAAGCCACTCCTTCTGACTTCATTTAGAGTTTTGCCCAAGTATTGAAGGCACAAAATAGGCTCATACTTTTGGAGATTTGACAATTACTTATGGCCAGCTTTTGTTCTGAGATCTCCAAAAATTGTATGGTTTATATAGTTAAGGAGCTACCAGTAGCCTTTAGTCTAAACAGTTGTCTCATACACTTAGTATAGATGATTGGGTAAAAATATTCAACAGTGCCTGAAGTCCCATTTTCAAAAGTGAGGTAGGGTCCTAAATTGCTAAGACCCATTCACTTTGAATGACACTTAAACACCTACAGGACAAATTTTTTAAAGTGTTTAGATGCCTAAATATGCAGCTAGGGGTCCAGTGGGATTTTCAAGAGCACCTATCTGCATCTTTAGACACCTAAATACCAGAGCTGGTCAAAATACTTTTGAAAACTTCCCCCCTCCCACTCCCAAAAAATACCATTTTGTTGAAACCAAAATACTTTGTGAAACATAATGTTTTCAGTACAAATAAGAAGGTTTCTCAGGTCCAGAGTGGAATTTTGGGAGTAGGGGAAAAGAGTGAGAGAAATAGCAAATAGCTTGCTGGTCAGTACACTCACCTGAACCAGCCAGAGCAGGGACTTGAATCCAGCTATCTCACAGTCCAGGGGGAATACCCTAGCCACCAGGATATTGTGGGACAAGTCTCACTCATCTAATTTTTCTTAATGAAAAATGTCAAAAAGCTTCATTTTTGTTTCACATAAGAATGAAAAATTTCTTACCTCATTTTTTTTTTACCCAAATGAAACTTTTTTTCTGGCTAGACCTTTATGAATCTGGCCCCTAGGTGCTTACGTCACTTTAAATATCGGATTTAGGCTACTAAGTCACTTAAGTGCTTTTGAAAACTTGATCTGTGTGATGTTGATATCTATAATAACTGGGATTGTTGAATGTCCTATGTTAATTTTCTTAATGGTAACTTGCTACAATTGTTAATATATCAAGATTTTCTGCATAACTTTGTTTCATCATAAAGTGCAATAATAGACTATAAATTGAACAATAAGGAGCAATTATTGATTTAAAATAAACTATGCTGAATAACTGATATATTGCTTCCAACAACAACAAAAATACTGTAGAGTTAGATCTTTCTCTCATCTGTACTGATAGGTAAGGACAAAGGATATTCAGTAACAAATCTTCAGCGGCATTGCTACGAGAATGTGCTAACAGATATGGCTAATTAATGTGATGGGATGTGGTCTATTTGTAGCCTTGCGCTTTAAGGGGAAGGGTCTAAGATTTCACCAGCAGCAATGAAAAGGGACATAACATTACGCAGAAAGGAGACACACACACGTTTCCTGCAGCACACAACCAGATTACCACATGGTATTCTACCCTGTAATGCTAGGGTGGGCTTTTTAGTACTTGCCATTTCTCCCAGGATATCCAGGTACATACTTCTGTCCACAGTACAGTGGCTCCCAGCCAGATTGGTGTGATCAATATAATTGGCAGACAGCAGTAAATAATTTTTTGTTAACTCTTACTTATGGGTGACTATATTTCACTTTTCTAGTAGCAGGTTAGGCAGAGGAAAGGACCCAAGTATCATCTACTATGACATTTTAGTGTACACTTGGACAAGACAGAGGAGGCCACCTATTATTACCCTGTATATGTTGGTGTGGGTATAATCAATCTACTTTATAAACAATATATTGTGCATATTTGCCACATGGTGCTGGGACGGTGACCATTCTACCTTCTAGAACACTCTATCATCCTGCAGTTCAGAATATCAAAGGCTGGCAACCCACCATAATCACTGATGCAGCGCTTTCACATGCTGACAGTATTAGCTGTTCAGTATCTTTAGCTACTTGGCAATTTTGATTCATCAGGACATGTAGAATCATGATGAATGATTTAAGCACCATCCACCTTTTCCCACATATGTCTTGTTGATTGTATTGAGGTTTGACTACCATAGTCAGAGATAGAATGTATAATACACAAGTATGCTGGTGAACAGATAGTTAAGGTGATCAATAGTGGATCGTAACTTCTCTAAATATGATAAATGAGTGAAATCTTCCTAGCAAGTACATATTAATTGATATGTATTGATCCAGTAACACACAAATACATTGTATGTGATCTTTTCAATAATAGTGCAATTTGTCTTTTTGTTCAGAAAAGAAAGTGATACACCTAGTGGAGGAAAAATGGCAAGGATTGAATTGTAAATGGTTTTCACAGACTTCTGTGACATTTAAGGAAAGTAAAATTATGCAAGTACCTATGGGAATTGGTAGAAAGTAAAACTGTGCCCCAGAGCTAAGTCAAAACAAAGTTGAACTATAAGAATGCTCTCTGGTTGTACTGTAATTACTTTTTTGTCTAATAGGAGTGGTCCAGGCTAATATACGCTGCTACCAGCAGTATGTTTGTGAAGTAAACGAAACCACTCCACAACATGTTTAGACACATACTGTTAGATACATCCAGCTATTGAAGGGAATTATTAATAATCTTATGCTAACACCTACAAGCCCTAGTGATAGCCCAGAAACCAATTTTGCTAGGTGCCTTACAAATGCAGAACCAGAAGGCAGAACTTGCCCCAAAGAGCTTACAATCTAAGTTGTTTGACGCTTATAATGACCTATCCAAATTTACGTTGGTTTGCAAATGTGAGCCAGAACACCCACAAAAGGTCTTTCTTGCAAACTCTTCTTGCTGCTTTCCCTTCTAATCAGGCTATAAATGCCACAGCTATGTTAGTGGTACTTTGCAGCTTCCATCCGCAATCTCAGGAACCAGGAAATCTGCAGATGCACAAGAATAAATTAAAAAGTGTCTTAATCTCAGAAAATATATTTTTTGCTTTTGGAAAGAGATTTTGAAGACAATTCTGGCTGATTACTTCTATTCTGGCTAAAACTCTTTGTCCATCTTTAATTCATATAGGAATTGATATAAAATGGGATATGGTAGCTGATACGTTCATGTGGTGATCCGTCTCATAATGAAAATCTCCTTCTTTATTCTGTAAGTGCAAAGCCACACTAAGTCCTAATAAGGGCCCCGAGGCACGTAATTCTGCTGTCTGATGTATACGTTTCAGGAGATGATATGCATGTCTGAAAGGTTTTAATTATGTTCCCCAAAAGCACCTCACCAGGTGGTAAGGGGGTGGGGCTACGAGCTTCGGTCCCGCCGGAACCACGCCGCTGCAGCGCTGTCCAGGGGCCCGGGCAGCTCCTGGACGCGGCGCGCTGAGGCTCCGAGAGAGGGGAGAGGTGGGGGTTACCCAGGAGCGGCCCTGGACAGCGCTGCTGGGGGGGGCGTTCAGGGGACGAGGAACAGGGTGTTGGATCATGGGCGTTCTGGGGGTCTGTCAGGCCTCGGTGGGGGGGGCATATAGGAGTCAGGGGACAGGGAGCAGGGAGGGTTGGTGGGGGGGTGGGGTCCCGGGGTGGTGGTTGGGGGTGCGGTGAGGGGACAAGGAGCAGGATGGGTCAGGGATTCTGAGGGGGGCAGTCGGGGGGTAGGAAGTGGGTGGGGGTCCGATGGGGGCAGGGCCAGGCTGTTTGGGGAGGCACAGCCATCCCTACCCTAAAGCTCATTCAGCAGTTTGAGGCTTGCAGACAGCTATTTAACACAATGAGCCAAGCTGTTATCTTTTCCCTTAGGGCTACCATCCCTTTCACTTCTCAAATGCCAAATTATAGTCTACATTTAATTTCAGTGCCATAGGGAGATTCATGTCAGGGGAGGGTAGCTTCATTTAAAATTAGCCACTTTAGATTAACAGTGATAGAGCCAAGAGAGCCATGGGGGAGGGATCACATGAGAAGAGCAATATCCTACACCACCTACCTCCTTCCCAACCCTACCAAGGGAGACCCCCCTCCCCTGCATTCCCCGAGGCTCCAGAGGGGTTAATTCAGTGGTTCTCAAACTTTTGTACTGGTGACCCCTTTCACATAGCAAACCTCTGAGTGCGACCCCCCCTTATAAATTAAAAACACTTTTTTATATATTTAACACTATTATAAATGCTGGAGGCAAAGCGGGGTTTGAGGTGGAGGCTGACAGCTCGCGACCCCCAGTAATAACCTCGTGACCCCCTGAGGGGTCCCGACCCCCAGTTTGAGAACCCCTGGGTTAATTTAATTTTAGCACCCTGTGTCCATTCACATGCATGTGCTATTTTGAGCATTTCAGTTTTCACAACATAGGCTCATCCCAGATTCTGGAACAAGCTCAAATGCTCAGTTCGTGGAGTATGTACATAAGCTATACTAAAGACAAACCCACAGTAACCGTCTCCAGTTTGTGAGGGACCCCATGGAGCCAGTCTCTAGGAAACAGATAAATTCATGGAGGTTAAGTCCATTAATGGCTATTAGCCAGGATGGGTAAGGAATGGTGTCCCTAGCCTCTGTTTGTCAGAGGGTGGAGATGGATGGCAGGAGAGAGATCACTTGATCATTACCTGTTAGGTTCACTCCCTCTGGGGCACTTGGCATTGGCCACTGTCGGTAGACAGGATACTGGGCTGGATGGACCTTTGGTCTGACCCAGTATGGCCATTCTTATGTTCTTATGTTCTAACCTAAATGAACCCAAAGTTATGGAGACAGATATGAGTCAAGGAAGCCAGCAGAGTATCAGAAACCTGGAAAAATCTCTGACTGGATGGGCTCAGGCGTTTGGTCACAAGCTGAGGTGGTTCAAAAGTTTTGGATTTTTTTTAAGCAGAATTTTTTTATTGTTTCTTTAAACAATCAAACACAGCAAGCAGCAAATATTTGGCCACACACTTCTGAAACCCCAAACCATATTCAGGTTTTGGCAGACTAATTTCAGCTTTTCAATTAAAAAAACCACAACAAATTTTGAAGGAAAGCAGACATTGTCCATGATTTTTTCTGCGTTTTAAAAACCCCTCGTTTTCGATCCAAAAAAAGTTTTGACAGAAAATATTTGTGCAACCCTTTTAATGAGCTTTAGTGCCTTTTAGCACTAGCTGATGCTGAGAACCAGTGATACCTTGTAAAGGTGACTTGAAAAGAAGTTTTCTCAAAACTGGGTTTGTGCTGAGATGCCCCGCAGAGGCCCCCACGAGAATATAGTATTCTATAGTATTGCAACTTTTTTTTATGGAAGGGGCCCCCAAAATTACTTTGCCCCAGGCCCCCTGAATCCTCTGGGCGGCCCTGAGCCACGCAGAGCTCTTCTTCAAGTCTGTTCTTAGAAAGTTAGATGTATTAGCTGTAATAATTCAGGTGTATTAGTAACTCAGGTCTTTTGTGCCAAATTCCGTATTTGTGGACACAGGCAGAACATCTCTTCAGTTACCTACCTATACTGCCTAGTGATAAGCCAGGGATGTTGAATTATATCTCCCAAGTGGCCAATGTAATTCTTTTCCCACATTGTCCCTCTTTGTTCTTTTCCATGTGCTCTAAATATGAATGAGTGAAATATCTTTTCGGACCAGCATGCAAGTGTATCTTTCACTCTTTCAGACTTGTAATCAAATCTATAGGAAAACATGCAATGGAATGTGAAACACGTATTAGTTCAGTTTTTTCACAGCCAAATCACTGGTAGAATTAAACCAGTGTTTTTTATGTAAAGAACAAAGGGCAGAAAACAGGTGAATTACACAAAGAGGAATTGTCCTTTTTAATACCTCTATTCAGCATATGTCTAAATTAAGCACTTTGAAGTCAATGGGACTATTTGTATGCTTAAAGTTAGGCATGTGCTAATGTACCTTCTTGCCGCTTAGTCTTTGACAATAATTTTTTTTCCCTGTGGCTGTATTTTGTTGGCTTTTAAAAGGGGCACAATTGCTACAGGTTTGCATAGAAACAATACAAAGTCAAGAGCCATAGTCTAGGTTTTGCTTCCTTTATAAACATATGAAGAACCTAATTCCCATTTAGGATATCTCTATACAGTAGTCAGAAGTGTGACCGCAGTGTATGTGCACATACTCGAGCTAGTTTTGTTCTAGCTAGCTCAAGTAACCATAGCAGTGAAGCCATGGCAGCATGGGTTGTTTAACCCCACCTTGGACCATGAATACATACTTGAGCATCCTCACCTCTGTTGTTACTAGATTAAAACTGGCTCCAGTATGTCTGCATGTGCACCTCTGATTGCAGATTAGACATACCTTTACACTAAGGTCACATTACACCACTCAGGCAGTGTAAGAGGTGCTCAAAGTGAGTGTAAATATAACTTTAAGGCCCATTTACACTGCCACAATGGTGTAATGGGACTTTAATGTGAATAAGAACCAGACCCAAAACACTTCAGCCCTTGAAGTTGGTGAGTTTAACATGTGTAAATGCTGAATAAAGATTAAAAGGATTTGCCCAACTATTTATAATTGTAATTTTAAGAAATCCTTTTATAAAGGAAGAGCTTTCTCCCAGCTGCTCTTCTTGTTGTCTTCCATGTCTTCCATGGGATGCCTCCTCATTATGTAATGCCTTGTTAGGGTACATTGTCCAAAAGCTATGTTAAATAAATAGACCATTCTATTAAGAGACTAGTAGTTCACAGGTTGGGGCCAAACCCAATATTTCTTATTCAGGCAAAACTCCAGTTGAACTCAGTGGGAGCTTTGCCTGAGTAAGGACTGCTGGATCATGTCTCCCCTCCCCCTCCCGCCCCCCAATTTTCTCACTCAAAGGCCTGGTCTACACTACGATGTTAGTTCGAATTTAGCAGCGTTATACCGAATNTATTTCATATTGTCTAGTCCTCCTAGAATTGTGTGAATCACTAACTGTATATGGACCAAAATATTTGTTTTTCTTCTAGAAAATTATTAGCAATCTAAAAATTGATTTATCATCCTGAAACACTGTAGATCACACGATTATTTCAACAGATAGTATCTAACATCAGTTTTCTCTTAATGTCACCTTTATAGCTCGTATTATACAACATAGTAGAATATAAAAATAAGAAATAATGTGAAGCTTATTTCCATAGGCAAATGTATAAAAACCCACTCAGAGCTATGACTGTGAAACGTCTGTGAATTTGCAGTTTCAATAACATGCGAGGATGGACACTAAACAATAATTTGAATGGAATCAAATGTCTTTATAATCTCCATATCAAAAATCTTAGTCTTCTAATTATAATCCTGTCAAAGCTAATTAGACTTAATTATTATTTCAGTTCAAGACTACAGTAGTCAATATTGGTTGCTTAAAATGTATGTTTACTAAAATGGTCCTTGCTTGTAAATTGAGTTATAAATGAGACAAGATGCATTCATGCTAGCAGTTACTTTCAGGCTGTATGTTAGCATGAAGAATCCTGATATGTTTTTTACAGCAGCAATGATACTTAGTTATTTTGAAGATGCAGAATATGGTTGGGTTTTTTTCAGTTGCACAATTGTGTATCACTTAGTCTGTTCTAATATTTTGGCAAGAGCAAACATGCTTTCTTTATGAAAGCAGCCAGTTCAATTTAAGCTTAGGTAGGTATTTAACATTTCAGATCACGATGTTCAAGGACTAAAACCTTTTAAGATTTGACAGCAAAATTACAGCTACAAAAATGGAGCATGCTATTAAAGAGAACTTTGTAGGAAGAGCTTGACACAAACTTTATATTGAAAATACATTTGCTTTCTATGAAAATGACTGTCTTGACATCACAACTACAATTTTTTCCCCAATGTTTGTGAAGATTAGTGATAAATATTAGGGCTAGATTCTGCTACCCTTACTGATGGCCTGATCCAAAGCACATTAGAAAAACTCTGTCTTCAATGGGTTTTGGTTCAGGCCCTTATTGAGTAGTTCTAATGATTTAAATATGATTATATGCAGTGTAATGCACTATTCCACTTCAGTGAGTGTGGCAGACTCTGGCCCTTAATGTTGGTATTTGACACTACTCACATCTCATTCTTGAGCACTTGCATTCAGCATCTATCTGGATTTTACATTTTTGAGCTTCTATCTGTCTTGGTGGTGAGGAATTATTGTTAGTGCTTCCTTCTGATCAAGCCAGAAATGTTTACACAAAGCAAATGGCCTCTGAATCCTAGCATGTTGATTTTCCCCTTTCTAATTCTTGTTTCTGCATTGTTGCCATCCTTTTTTCAGACTTAAAAAAATTGTTTCTAAATTTTTAAGACATTTATATAAATTGAAAATAGCAGATGCATGTGCATCACCCTTTCTGTGAAATGGTTCCACTTAACTCATTACTTCTCTTGATCTGCATTTTTCGCTACAGTGAAGAATGTTGACCAAATCTTCCAATCACTTCTCAGGCAAGACTCCCACTGGGCCAAATGCTCATTCCTTCACTCTCCCCTTACTCCATACATAGTTTTTCTTAATTTTAATTGGGCCCACTTGTGGGATGAAGGATTATTCAACATGAGTAAAAATTGGAATCTGGCCCATTGACTCTAAATGACACCAGGGACCCAGGAACTTCTTGCTTGAGTAAAAACTAGTAGATTCTTCATTTCACCTGGATCAGCTTTATAAAGCCTCTTTTGGGGAATTAGGTGATGTAAAACAGTAACCTTTCCTTGGGATATTAGGGGTCATTTGGGTTAGGTTTCAAATGAAAAATGGAAATGATCTTCTCAGCAGAGCCCCATCACTTTTTTTCTAACAAGGCAAAGTCTAAGTCATAAATAATGAGGAATTGGATATATATAAAGTATGGAGTCTTCTGCTTACTTAAGAACTTGCAGGTTGGTGGAAGACACATGCATTCAATCAACTCGGAGAGTTACCACTCGTCCCTTTCATGGTTTACCACAGCAGCTGAGAAATGTCCTGTGAGATGTCTGTATGAAAGATACTATAAATAAGCAAATAAAATAAGTTATGTTGTGGCTGTGATATCTCATAATATCAATATCCTCCTGTTAATTAGTTCCAATTAATGCCAAAGAAAGAGGGTGAAATCCTGGATCCATTGAAGCCCATAGGAATTTAGCCACTGACTTTCGTGGATTCTGGATTTCTCCCAGATTGTTTAAAGTTTGAGCATTTTTTCATAGGGCTTAATTACAACTCCTCTCAGTGAATGTGTTAGAGGGAAGACAGTACAAAGAACACACGCAGTATCCAGGCATAGTCTGACTCCCAGCACAGTGTAATACAAGTGAAGAGTCAGCTAGTGCTACCAGGAATGAGGTCATAGAGAACATAAGAACGGCCATAATGGGTCAGACCAAAGGTCCATCAAGCCCAGTATCCTGCTGGGGGATGCTGCAGGTTGAGGGAAGGACCTGATCTCATTCCTAACTCTCTGGTGACCCATGATGACTTCACTGTGGAAGGAGTGGGTTGGTTAATCTTTGAAACAGGTATAGTTGCCCACTTGTGCCTGTGCATTAGGATGCAGCCTTTAATCACAAACTGTGTTTTCCAGAAGACCCCTGCCTCATTCGTACTATAAGTTAACATCTGCCTTATTCAGGTCTTGATTCAGTAAGATATATGCCTGACTTTAAGCATATGAGCACACATAATTTAGTCCAATTGATTTCAGTGGCAGCATGTTTAAAGTTGGGCATGTGCTTGTGAACCAGGCTTAATTGGGGCCTTCATGGAGAGGCTGACTTGTGTACAGAGAATGAGGCAGAAGACCATATTTTGAAATGCGGTGATTTAAAAAAAATACTCAATGAGTAATGTTAAACTGTCTCAGATTAGGCAGGGGTCATATAGGAAAAGGGGAGATGCATTTAAAGACTGAATCACTACAAATAGGACAAGGGCATGGTAAAAGCTGCATGATCAACATTACCTTTGACACATCCAGAGTGTGTATTGCTTCACTTTTCAGCCTTGATGTTTTCTTAACATGTTTTGCAGGGGACCAAAACTGGAGACTACTATAGTGTTAGATTTTTGGATGTGTTTAATTATGACTCGTAGATGGTCCTCTGCACGTGGATGCACTGTCCAAATTCGGTTCTAGAACCTAAACAACCTAAGGGCTATGTCATTGTTTATTACTTCCTGCTTTTACACTGAGCAAACTAGGGTGCAACAATTTTATTCTCATTCATTGCTGGACTGATGGATACAATTATAATTCAGATGTATCTTTCTGATTTTTATTTTATTTATTTTGACTATATTGTGTCAAAACCCCATATGTACCTGTTTGAAATATCATAACAGCACAGTAGTGATAGATGGTGACAGAATTGAAGATAAGTCTGTGTGCTGAAAAACAAGCTAGCAGAAGTCACTTAAATGGCTTGTATAATGGCCATAAGCAGAACTGGCTCAATAAAAGCAATCTCACATGCAAAACATTGAGCCCACTGCTTTTCTCAGCTACAGAATTCACAGAGGGCATGATGAAGAATAGAATGGGAATGCTGCTTCCTCTTCATATTGATTTGAATGCAGCAAAATTGCATGAAATGCTTGGGAGCATCGCATTATTACACTGGACTCCTGAAACAAACAAATTTTTAAGTGAGTGACTTCTCTGATTTCCAAGAAATATTTACACTTTGTTAAATGTTAATCTTAATGTTTTCTAAATGCTAAATGCTAGAATTCAATGGAAAGGACTTTCTGGAACTCCAATGCCAAGACTGTTGCTACAGATGTGGGGCCAAATGCAACTGTAGAAGAGTGTTTTGTTTTTCTCCACCTTCATATAATGACTGAACGTAGCCTGTAGTTCATAGAGACGTTCACAGATACATGCTAATTATGAAATAAAGAGCAGGCTTATGTGAAGTGAGTTGATGGCTCAAGTCTGCCTTAATGGACAGGTGTCCACATCATGGGAACTAGCAGCCATAATTGGAATTATTTATTTGCAGTCACAAAAGGAATATGGAACAAGTATGAAGGAGACTGAACTAACTTCTCAGTGCATGAGGTGGTCCTTGCAGAAAAAAGATTACCTAACATTGGCAGGTGTTAGAGGGAAGCTCTCAGAGCTGATGGCCATGCTGTTCCAATTCTATGGATAAATAAGGGGTTTCAGCTTAGAGGGTTATCAAGCTGGTATTTTTCTTCACTACTAAATTGACTCAGCCTTATTTTTAAAGCCATTTCTATCACAGCATAGTGGAGCTTAAAACAAAACAAAACTTTAAAGCACCTTTGCAGGTGAGAGCTGGGAAGGAAAAATCAAAATCCAAAGCCAATACATGTATATATTGGAAATGGTCTGGTGTATTATAGAATATGTTGAATGCCTCACTATTTTTCATTACAAGCTTTGAAAAATAATAAGCAATCTGTAATGAACCAGTGTGGTAAACTTGGGTCAGTCACTAATGTCACGAGAATGGAAGAAAGTGACACCTATCAAACTGTGCCAAAGGCTTTGACACCTGTTAAGTCCCACATGCTGGCTCTTGTATTCACTCTTGCTTGCTTGGAGCAGACTGAAGAAGAACATCCAGATGTTTTTGCACCACTGAATGGGATATCTGTTGCATTTGTGGTGTTTAAAAAAAATCCAAAGGAACTAAGATAACTCTACTACTTTAAGAGTCTAATAGGGAACCAGGCAGAAGGCAGGATTGGGAAGGTTCTAGACAGAACTCTAGGGCAAAGCAGAGAGGCAGAGTAACTTTAGAGAGAACAATTATTCTAAGAAAGTTACTTTTTCAGTTTTAGAAGAAAACAACTTTCCTTACCATTAGTGAATTAGAAAATTGACTAGTGCGTAATTAAGGAAGGTCTTATCTGAACTGCACAAACAGCCTAGGGAGAGGGATTGTTCATAAAAGTTCTAGCAACTCCACCCACATAACTCTTCCAAGGATAGTAAGATAATAACCATTACTGACAACAGTGATGTGTAGGTCAGGATAATGTTGCCTAGCAACTTCAAATATCTTGCATTTATAAATGAACTCTATCACAGGTGTCCCTTCTAATTAGAGCAGTGGAGAGGTTATGCATTCCAGAGGCTTCATCTCTGTGATTGTTAGATGAGCCTACCTGCTGTCAGGATCCTTAAAAGCATAATACCAGGAGGAGCTTTTTAAAAATAAATTTTGATTCCGATGTTAAATGGGGATTTTAAATATCCAGCAAACATTACAGCAGATAAAATAAAAACAAAACTATCAGATTCAGCACCACAAAATCAGAGGTCTTTAAAGAACTAGTTAGAACTAGTTAGTCCATTGTATGCAGAAGACCTGAAACACATCCACAATGAAGATGACCAAAAAAAAAAAAATCGATTTCACATAGCATTTTTTGGGGGGTGGAGGGTGAGGGAGGAAATCCTGATAGTGAAAAAGGGGAGAACAATTTTAACCAATAACTCCATTCTAAACATATTTGAATAACCATGTGGTTACTCAACAAATAATAATTGTTAAACACAGTCTTAACTTTAGATGCCAAAGATCTGTGTGAAACCAATTGACTCCCCTCCCCCCAATATTTTGATTTGACAATTTCCCTCCATTTAGGTTTCAGGTCTCTCATGCCCTTCACAAATTGTTTTTTCATGAAACTTTGGAATAATGGTTGTGGGTGGTTGTGTTTTTGTTGTTGTTGTTTTTTTTAATCAAAACATACCTTTGATTAGAAATGTCATGCTCATTGAAATTTGGGGGTAGAAGTCTTCGTAGTCATGTTTTGATACTCTTCTGTGCATTGTCAAAAAGGAGAAAAAGGTAGTGGAAGGTGGGGGGAGATGGGAAAATGTTTTGTTGTTGCAACTACCCCCCTATTTCTAGTTTTAGTCTCCTCCCCCCAAAAATGACCCAGTGGATGTTCAGACAGAAACTCTACCTGTAATACGTGGTCTGATCACTGCTCTACCTGTCTGTTATGCAGTGAATTGCCTTAAACATGCAATTCCCTAAGTTAGCAAATGAGGACAACAGTAAATTGAGTGACACCTGAGGTGCTTTCAGTGGAATGTAGAACACAGATCAGTATCCTTCAGAAGCAGAAGATTGTAAGAAATGGCAGAGTTTAAGGGTTCAGTCCTGTTCCTACTGCATCATAATTAATAGTTGGGGTTTTTTTTTAGAGCTGGAAGGGACCTATTTAGATAACATCAGCCATAGAATTTTACCAAGCGATTTCTGCATCAAGCCCATAACTTATGAATGAGCTAGAACATACCTTTCAGGAATCAGTGAAGCTAAACTGATTTATATAAGCTGAGAGGCTGGCCCATCCTTTCTTAATTAGGTTTTGATCCTGCACCCACTGAAGTCATGCCACCTTTGCCCATCTCCCTTGGACTGCACCTTCTGAGATGCACCTTGTATGAGCTGCAGCACAGAATTTGTTCCCTGACTTTTCCCACTGATTTGTTGTGAGTTCTCATGTAACCATTTAACCACACTCTTCCTCAGCATATCTATGTGTAAAATGGGTCAATTAAAAAAAAGAAACACTTGCCTACATCAGAGGAGGGATTTTTTGTGTGTGACTTAATACTGTACTAGTAAAATTATTTGAGATAATCCATTGAAAAGTGCTGTGTAAGAGCAAAATGTCATTCCCTGTTGTTTAAACCGTTCCTGAATTGTTCAAGATGCTATTGGAAATATTTTATCTAATTATAATTCAATTAGAGATTATATTTTTAAAGATAATTGTCTTTCTCATTTTGAATCTTTTTTATAAGAGGCTTTGCCTATATTTCTCTGAGCACTTTTCCTTCAACAGTTAACTCTCACTGTGTTCTGATTCAAATTATGGGAAAGGAATTGATGTCCTACTTGCATCCGAAGAAGTGGGTATTCACCCACGAAAGCTCATGCTGCAAAACGTCTGTTAGTCTATAAGGTGCCACAGGATTCTTTGCTGCTAATTGCCTTCCAACACTTTACCCATATGCAATTTGTTCATTATAGTTAATAATTGTTGTTCTAATTCATGTTACAACTTGAAACCAGTATTTTGAAGCATTTGCAGTGTGAATTATGAAAGATTTCTGAGACCATGTAACGGGCTTATGCAGATTAAACCAATTCTCATAGGGCTTCCTATGAGTTAAATGACATAGGGAGATGAAATTTAAAAGGCTTCACATCCCATTTCAAATTAAATTTGAATTACTTTCAAACTTTAAATGCACCTTCTTTGTTTTACTTTTCTGGAAAACTAGCTATCTAATATGCTATATAAATGGTGCTGTTTTTTCCCTCAATATATTGTGCATTAGGAATTAGACAGGTGAAATAACATTTGCATTACTTGAGGAGATTAATGACCTTTGGCGCGTGCTTTCACGGTGTCATTCTAACCACATAATTTAGCTTATTCATGGTATTAGTACTGCAGTTCTTTCACTTTCCATACTAATCTAATATGACTACAGGAATTCTACACTATAGTTGAATATTGGGGGGAGGGATAGCTCAGTGGTTTGAGCATTGGCCTGCTAAACCCAGGGTTGTGAGTTCAATCCTTGAGGGGGCCACTTAGGGATCTGGGGCAAAAATTGGTCCTGCTAGTGAAGGCAGGGGGCTGGACTCAATGACCCTTCAGGGTCCCTTCCAGCTCTATGAGATAGGTGTATCTCTATAATAATAATTGAAATGCCCTGTTGTTTCTGTAGTAACAATAAAATTACCAAACTATTTCATCTTCAATTCACAGTGATAAAATAAAGGCAAATATTAAGTACAGCTGGTTAGAAAAAACAGACAAAATCATATTCTGTTGACATGTGGTTTCATAGAAAATTGAAACTCTTCACAAAATCAGGTTGATTTTTATGGAATTCTGTTTTGGAAGAAAACCAGGAAAAATCAGTTCCAGCAATGTTGAAATGTCCCATGTTGACATTATAGTTTGGGTGTTTCATGCCCCCATTATTTTCTCTTGGCCAGGCACACTGTCTGGACAATATCTCCCATAATACACCACGGTCTTCCCTCTTGCTGAGCCACTACAGTGCATCATGGGAGTCCATAGTCATGGTGCATAGCGAGAGTATCTGGTTGGGGAGCTGAGCCCACTGAGGAGAATGGGGTAGAAGGCACCAAAACTATAAATTCCATGAGGCACTGATGCAGTATTTCCTAATTGAAATTTTCAGGTTTTGGTCAAAATAAAACAAACAAACAAAAAATTCAAAAAGTTTTCAAGGAAACACGGCACATAAATGTTGCATAGTCGAAAACCTAATTAATAGAAAATAGACTTTTTTTTTTTTAATGGAATATTTTCAACCAGGCCTTTGTTTAGATGAATCTCTCTTGAGGTATGTATGAATATGATCTGCAGCCAATGCTGGGACCTTTCCTTCTGCAGTCTCCTTGTTCCCCCCCATCAATTTAACTTATTTTCGACTCCTTCCCCCATTTACATGAGGTAGGAGACGCCCATGATTCTTTGCCACTTCTTCTGGTCCATGGAGTTCCAGTCCTTTCTCTTTTCAAACTTCTCCTGACAGAATCTTTCCATTGTACCCTAAGTTTTCCATGTCCTTTCTTTCTGTTTTCCTCCCAGGCTTTCTTTGCTGGCCATTCTTCCCCCATTCTTATTACATGTCCAGCCTGCCTCATGTAATAAGAATGGGGGAAGAATGCTGGGACCTATGATCAGCAGCCAATGCTGGGACCTATCATTGAGAGTCCCAAGTTCATCTTCCCTCTAATTTCTTCCATGCACATTCTGTCTAATCTCTGCTTGCCTGCCATTCTTCTCAATATATTTTCTACTACCTATATCTGTTCTTCTGTTCTACTACCTATGTCTGTTCTTCTGTCTCCAGAAGACCCACCATTTCCAAACCATAGTTACCAAATCCTCTTTGCAGTCAGCCATAAGGGCCAGATCACCAGCCTACATTAGTTTTCTCTGTCTCTCCACAGGCTTGGTTCTTCTACTAATTAACTCCTTAACTAAGAGAAAAGAAGTAGACACAGCACAGTCTTATCTCAATTCCATCAGAACCCCAAAACTCTCTGGAATTCCATGTAGTTTCACCACTTAGCTCTTGACCCTCAATAGAGCTCCTCTATTTTCTCCACTTCTTGAAGTCCCCCTCCCATCCATCTCACCAGATCCTATGGAACCAAGTCATATTCTTCCTCAAGATCAATAAATGCTACATAGCAGTTACACCTTTTATTTATTGTTCTTTCAAACTTCAGTCTGATTGCAAATATTACATCTATAGTACTCCTTCCCTTCCTAAAGCCATGTTCCTCCCCTCCTGTATTTTAATCCACCTTACACCTCGACTTGGCCTCCAGCTCTTTCTCAAGGACTTTAAGAGACTGACTTAACACCCCTCTCAACTGCTGATGGATTACTGACCAAACACTGTTGGAATTATTTGTTTTTGTCTTCTCCACTAGTAAAAGCTTGCTCAATACTTCTCTCTATAGGTAGCTTGCTGTGATGCAGAGAGTTGTCTTTCTCTTCAGATCTTGTTTTTAAGAGTTTCATCATAAAATGTAATCTTTGATCCCTTTTCCCCCACCCAAAAAGTATGGGGAGAAAAACAATTCAGGAGGATGTTAGGAGCACTGTTTTTATTATTAATATTTCCATAATGCCTAGGAGCCCCAGTCTTGGACCATTGTGCTTGCAGCTGTTTTGTTTCCTTGTGTCCCGAAGGTGGGAGAATGGTTAAGTGCATGCATATATGTTTCATTTTGTTTCTTTAGATGCTGTGGGCAGTCCACTGGATCATCATTTTCTGTGTTATTCCAAGAGGTGTTGTATTAAGCTAAGCTGCAGACCAAAGAGGGCTGGAAGTGGCTTTCTGGAATCAGCCACTGTGTATGTTGATTTGCCTGGCGGGTGTGTGTGTTGAGGTCTTACAAAGATACTTTGTACTGCTTCAGGGGCTGAATGTGTTGGAAGGGTAAGGGACTGAGCCAGGGATCTTATGTTTTATATTGACAATCCAGTGGTCTAGCCAAGATTACTTGATTTTAAAGTATCATGTATTCAGGTGGATATATATTTTTGCACAAGCATTATTTATCTAATCCCCTATATCAGCAAGTTGTTTGGCACTAGAAGGTCCATAATACATGCTGAATTAGCATTAATGTCTTGCCATTCAAGACCCACATTTTGTAACACTAACAGATGTAGCTCTGTTCTGTGCCCTGTACCTGTGAATGGTTGATATCTGCCTGGTAGGATAAAGAACTTTGTGGGATGCAAGATGGAGGTTATTAGGGAAACAGACTATCTTTTCCAGCTTATGGAGATTCTGTAGGTGTACTTTCTTTGCTGCTTCTATGATCAAAGATAAATAATCTAACCCAAAATAATCTCTCTTGCTGTAGGGCACAGGGAGATACTAAAGTGGTGTTGGGCAATGGCTGGATAAAACAGATGGGATTTGGAAAAAGAAATTTATCTGGAATATCAATATAGGAAAAGGAATATACACCGCTACCTCGATATAACGCTACCCGATATAACGCGAATTCGGATATAACGTGGTAAAGCAGTGCTCGGGGGGGGGGGGGGGGGGGGGGCNAGGACAGCGTTATATCGAGGTAGAGGTGTACATCTTCAATTTGTGTAGCTCATAAAGAAATTTCTTATAAATTACTGTATCTATGGCATTTGACTCCAGTTAAGATCATCATATTTTTGCTACCAGGGAGGAGCTCTGTTGAAGGGGCTGTGGGCAAAGGGGAACATTCTTACACATGTGATTGTGTCCAGGAATTAGATGGTATGGGGAGGAAATTATTAGAGATTTCTCTCATGACAAATTACTTGCTTCCTAGAGATTTCCTGACCTGCTTATTAGATGCTGTACTAAAGGATCTACATTTTAAACAGAAGGGCAAATTATTTTTATGTTGGCAGCCAGACTTTGTATTACCCATTATTGGACAAATATGACCCCTACTTCTATGTAATTTTGTTATAGTAAAATATGGACTGTCCCTGTAACGAAAAAACTTTTTCACAAACTATGAAACAATAGAAACACCAAAAATATGATGGGTATTTAGAAATGTTGTCACGCTTTTTAGCTTACTTAGAGGAGGCTCCCAAGTAAGCATGCCAGAGTCTTCAGCTAGTGTTTTAGAATATTAACCTTATTCTGAATAATATACAATTTAGTATGTTAACATTTCTTGGTAACATTGCCATAACAAACATTTCCCTCCATTTCTCCCCCCCAAAAAGCAAAGAAACAAAAAACAGAGGGGCATTACAGCAACTGTAAATTGAAGTGTGGGAGAAACAGCCTGGTCATAGACCAGGAATGCAAGTGTGTCATGAAGATTAAGGATAGGTTAGTTGTCCAGAGTGATCTGGATCTCTTGCTAAGCTCCGCTCATTCAAACAACATGCATTTTAATATAGCTTTTTAATAAAGTTCAAGTTCATATATCTAGTTAAAAAGAATATAGGCCAAAATTATAGGCTGGGGACTGTGCTTGGGAAAGTAGTGACTCTGATGACCAGCTGAATGTGAGCTCCTAGTGCAAAGCTGTGGCTGAGTGGGCAAACACATGACTTGGATGTATAAGGAGATTAATGTCAAGTAGGAGTAGGGGTGGTGGTGTTAGCTCTCTATACAATAATAGCGAGATCATGACTGGAATATTGTGTCCTGTTTTGGTGTCCACACTTCAAAAAGGATGTTGAAGAATTGGAAAGGGTTCGGAAAAAAACCACAAATGATTTGAAGACTGGAAAACCATGTTTTGTAGTGAGAGTCTTAAGAAGATAATTCTGTTTAGTTTATGAAAGACAAGGTTAAGAAGTGACTTGATCATGGTCTATAAATACCTACATGAAGAGAAGACTTCTCAAAATACAGAGCTCTTTAATCTAGCAGACAAGAACATCACGAAATCAAATTTCTGGAAGAGGAAGCTAGACAAATTAAAACTGAAAGTAAGGCACACATTTTGAGAGTAATTAATGCATGCAACAACTTACCTAGGGCTGTGATGGATTCTCTATTACTTAAAGTCTTTAAATCAAAATTGCCTGTCTTTATAAAGAGATTACTCCAGTCTGATAAGAAGTTATTGGCTTTGATGGATGAATTATCAGATGAAGTGCTTTGGCCTGTGTTATGTAGAAGGTCAGTCTAGATGAATATATTGGTCCCTTCTGGCCCTAAAATGTCTGAATACAGTACAGAGGTGGCAGAATGAATTTCTTAACTTAGAACATGTGACATCCAATGTTTTCAAAATAATATTCCTACCACCTCAGCAGAACTATGCAAATTGGTTGGTGCAATTAAAAAACAATAACAAAACCTCAATTTGCCTATATTCAGGTTTCACAAACACAGTGCTGTATACAAAAATGTTATTACACACTTTTGCTGCATGAAGTTGGGCATTAATTTTATCTTTAATATTCTGATTGAAAAATATAAGATAGCTTTTAATAGTGCTTTTTGAATCTTCAATTAAAATGGGAATGGTTACATACTAGAAGACGACTAACAGAGAGTGATATCAGATTCAGTCAAGTTTCAGCTACAACAGAAGGAAGTTATCCTGGTTAGGGTTTAAGATGGCTTATCTGTTTCTCTCTCATACTGTTATGGATCATCACAATTGGTCCCATGACTGCCTTCCTTGTACAGATCCTAAGAATAAGTGATGGTTTGGGTGATGGGTGAGAGGTTGGGGTGGCAAACATGGTCCACTTATGAACTGCTACTTTAGATGTTGCCCTGTGTGTGTAACTTTCAGTCTAAACTCTGGCTGTTCTTCTGATTCCAATGTTGGTGTTGGGCTGATGTGACGTCCTGATGTCTCCCTGTCCCAGTGCAGAAGCTCTGGCCCTTTTTAGCAAGGAGATCCCATGAGGAGCTAGAGATCATTTCTACAAGCTCATGTGTCCTCTTTCAGTAGCAATGGCCTCCCTACTAATAAATCAGGGACTTGAGGTTACAGCCACAGCCAAGTTGCTGATGTCCTACTAGACTAAGTAACACCTCTCTTGTCCCCCTCCCAATGCACGTACTTTCTTCCCCAAACCTAACCAATCTCAATGTCAGATCTTACAATGACATTCAGCTAGGGACACACCAACTTATCTAGCTGTGAAAGTATAAAGTTTGACTGCTTTTATAAAGAGAACAGTACTTTATTTCTATATGTAATGAAATTCTAAACTTACTGACTTTTTTTATTTAATCTTCCCTTATTCTGCTATAGCAAATTTTGCATTGAACAACACAATGAACTAAAAGCTATAAATAATAACGTTGACAGTAGCAGGAGAAAGAAAAACCTAACGCACAAGGGAATTACTCATTCAAGTCAATAGAATAATCAGCATATTATAAAACATTTGCTTGGGCACCATGCTGAAAATTTGCATCCTATTGTTCTCCTTTTATGTAAAATGAAAATGCACAGTGAAATACTCTTTTGTTGTTTCTGTAGTAATCTGGCACAGGGATACATAAAAAGAATGAGGGAGGAAAAAAATGATTTAGGTGGCGCTTTTCCAAGCACACACATACAATCCAGAATATAAAATAACCTGTTTAATCATGTATGATGGAGAATTAATCTAGTAGCCCCATGAAAAAATGTGGCTTTGTGCTGAATACTGGTTGGGGGTGCGAGGGGGGGAAAGGGGGTTTGTAGAAAATCTACATGAAATGGGTTTATGCTTTTCTAGTCTGACTTTTTAAAAAAATAATTGGAAATAACTGATAGATTCCTGCTCTTATAAATGTAAAGGGAGAAAAGTGACTGTTTCCGGGTTTTTTGTTTTTTTGGGGGGGCGGGGAATTACAGGTACAGTAGTCCCAGATGAATATTTGGAATAGCAGATGCTGTTGAGTGGAAACAATTTCACTTGTTATCCTTAGAGGTTTGGGGCTAATAGTGAACCTTTTCTGACAATATGGATTGTATTGACCAAAAGTAGTGAGCAAATATTTGAATTATTCTTCATTTAAAAGCTTATGTGAGGAGGGGAAAGGGACATCGGGGAAGGAGAGAGTGATCAATTTTTACAAAATTTTGAGATTTGAAAAATAGAAACATAATGCAATACTTTGATTTGCCTATGACAAGCCTTTGTTACTGTCTGATAGCAATATACTCTTTCATATGGTTCACTGCAGTTTTGTTACATTGCTCTTTGTTACATTGCTCTTAGGTTCCTGATCCAAAGTTCATTGAAGTTAACAAGAGTCTTCCCATTGATTTCAATTGGTTTTAGTTTAGGCCCTTAATCCTCAACAGGGAGGAAAACTGAATAATCAAGCCCTGTTGTGCTTTTAGGGTCTGTCTACACTGCAGTTAGACACCACCTGGCTCAGGCTAAGGGGCTGTTTACACTGCAGTTAAACAGCCCTTTAGCCCGAGCCCCATGAGCTCAAGTCAGATGGGTGTTTAATTGTCTACACTGCATCTTTAGTGCGTTAGCATGTCGTCTTCACTCTGTGGGCCTAGTAGTATCGAAAAACACTATTCTGAAGTTATAGCCATCTTCCACCATTCAGTGTTCTTTTTACTCGTCCTCATTCATTAGATTTCCTAAAAGCAAATGTCTGTTGAGTTTGATTTTGTTTTTGGTTTTTTTTTGCTTTTTTAAAAGACAATCCAGAGAAGATACAAATTCAAATCTTGTTTCAAATAAAGGCAAATTCCTCATAAACTGCCATACTAGCTGTCCATGGAAAGGGCACATCCAGAGGGTCACATTCTGCTCTCAGTTCTAACTTTACATCTCTATTGAAATCACTCAGGGCAGCATTGGGACTCTGAAATTCAAGGTGTGTGTGTGTGTGTGTGTTTAACATCACTGTCTTAAGAATGAATCTATATCTGGCAGTGATGATCTCTTTTTTTATATCTTGCCATTTTTGCCATTAACTGAAAAAGACCGCAAGCTTTTCTTGACACTGGTGAAATTGAACACTGAGCTATCTTTCCACAGGAAAAGCTAAATTCTTGAGCCAAATTTACCCCTGGCATAAGTGAGCACAGTTCCCACTGAAATTAATGGAAGTTATGTCTGTGTACACAAGAGGTGAATTTTTACTTTGGATAAAATCCTGGGCCCTTTTGACCTCAGTATGGCCCGAATTTCGCACCTTGTGTCTGTCTTGAAGTCATTAGTGCAACAACTGATTTCAATGTATTGATGATTTTACTACAACAACATGTGAAAAATATTTTATCTATAGTTGTTATCTTTATAATTACTAGATTTATCAATCATTTACAAGTACATTTTTAGGCCTTGATCGTACAAAGACTTAAGCATGTGTGGAACCTTCATTACTAACACGTATGAATATCTTTATCTCCTAGTCACCAGAAGATGTCTAGGTACAGGCAGAATTATAAAATGGATTTTTCCTTTTCTCTCAAAAATGAATAGGACATAGCTGAAAAGAACTCTGTCACCGTTGCATTTAACTAACATATAATCAAGCTTGTGTGGATTCAATGGTTGTGTAATTGACACCATTCACTGACTTGAAAAATTGGCTAAAATTAATTTACAGTAATTATTTCTAGCAACAAGCATATGGCAGCACTTATCTGAAGAGGCCAGCCAGAAGTGGGTGTGAAAATAATTTAAGTCTGTGTGGCTGGCCTCTTTTGAATGCTGATTTGAGTCTGTCTGTACTGAAGAATAAAAATAGACTCGTAAAATATTAGCAGTGAACATAGAAAAGCTAACAGAAAAACAGATCCAATCAGAAACTGCCAACTAACCCAAATTTAGGCCAAATTTGACCAATAGCCAAATGAGTACCTACCCCCTCACATAATGTATTTGCTCTGTATGATTCAGTGAAGCTGAAAACCACAACTTCAGATCCCCCTAACCAGGGATGCCGGAGCTATGGGTGTGGCAGTCATCTCGTGGCTCAAACATATGACAACTAAATGTCTTCCATAATATACTGGGTTTACAGCTTTTGTTCAATGACTTTCTGTACTCTCACTATAAAAATTGTTCCAGAACTGCTGCAAATAGCTTAACATCTAGATAACAAAACAAAATGTCTAGTGGTGATATACGGTATAGTCTCCATTATGTAGGGCTTTAGTGCAGCTGCAAAATGATGTGCTTTCAGCAAAAGAAACAATAGTGCTATGATGACTATCATCAGCCCAAGATCAATCATCTTACTAAATGGTCTAAGATTATCTTCACTGCTATGGAATGAGCAGCTGTACAGTTCTTCCATTTTGGCTTTACCCAACAACTTTTAAAATTAAGGCTATGCTTAGCTTCAACAGGAGCAATAGGGAAGGCATTCATGGTTCCTGAATGCCAAATGTAAGTAACCAACTTGCTAAAAAGCCCTTTATTTGCTGGAGTGTTATTGAACTGGTCTCTATTTTAAAATCCAGACTTACCCATTCTGTGGTATTAATGACACTCTGTTAGCACATGTCATTGCACAGGCTGAGGCTGACTGTATCCAAAATCCAGGGAGCTATGTGGATTGTCTGAGATCAATAGAGGAGTTGTTGTAGATTTGATTATGAATAACATCTCTGCTCTGAGCAATCAGTTTCTTCCAAAGGGGTTGCAAAGTACAATGACAGTAACCATAGTTTTTCAGCAGCTCTTCTACAGAAGTTTGGTAATGAACAATTGTCCCTTTAGTGCAGTGATAGAATAGAATGCATATGAGATGGATAGAATTGCTTTTTGCAGACTAGTTTCACTTTGACAGGCATCAATTTTGTGTGAAATTAGGACCTTAGATTTGTGTGTAGGACAATAGATTTCCTGAAACAGAGGCCAGTATTTCTGCAGAATCATGTGGAGGAAGTGTGTTAATGTGTAAAATTAAAAGTTTAATCAGCCTTCATAAAAACTGTCTCCAAAAAATTGTTTTCAAATTGCTGTTTCATTTTGAGGTCAACTATCATTTGAATTAGTTTAAACACTGGAAACATTAACCGAACTGGACTGTGACTAATGGAGAAGCAGACTGGCCATGTTGATTTTTGGATTCTTGTGATTCTTTCTCTTTCTTCATGTCAGTGATGCTTAGCTACACCAAAGAGCTGGGATAGTTGCATCTGATTAAAAATACTAACTTCCAGTAATTTACAATAAATCCTCCTGTCATCAACTATATCCTGAGTTAATAGCTATTGTCTGCGTATTTCCAGCTTCTCATTCCCCTGAACAAATTCTCAAGCCATTAAAGTCTTTGGTGGGATTTCTACTTAACTAAAAGTCCTGTCCAATTATACTTGCATTGATTTCAGTGGTTTGGTCAATATCAAGATTTATTGGACTTCATGATAAATATTGACCTTGGCTTGGCTTAGTCAATGTATAACTCTCAGGCCAATGAATCTTAATAGTGAACCAGAATGCTACCCTGTAAATTCTCTACCAGATTTATGAACACTTCTTTAAATAAGAGGAATGGAAAAGCCTTTTATCTATTGTGAATATCTCTGAAGATAAAAATGGGGCAAAAAGCTTTACATATATATTCATTAAAAACTTATTTCTTTTGACAGCAGAATATTTACACATTTCATTCTTCTTTTGAGGAAACTCAACTTCAAGAAATACAGCAAGGAAAAGGTCATATTTTAGAAAAGTTATGGAGACAGAATGGGCAAGATTTAGAGAGAGCCTGGATGTGTGGGGCAAGTGAAAGAAGGGACCACCCCAATATTGTAAAGAGATCAACTCCAAAAGTTTAACCGCAGTACTCTAAAGTTAGCCTAAAACTACTCCCGCTCTCGTGAACTTTAATGGTGCTACTCTGGATTTATAACCAAGGAGATGAAAGTGGAATTTGGTCCCCACTTCCTGTTTAATCAAGGCTGGATCAACTCTTTGATTTGAGAAGAGAACAGCTTGTAGAAGGCATATAGTTAACCATTATTCATCCAGTTGATGAAGAGTTTTTGCAAATTCCAGCCATCAGCAATTACTGCATCTCTATTAAATTTTCAAAAGAATATAAAATAAACAATTAGTTCTTTGAAGTTTGAGGTGAAGGACTGAGGTTAATTGACCCCTTGGCAACTGAGATCAGCCACAGCCTTTGATATGGAACAGATTACTTTGTAAAGACAGGGAAAAACTCAGGGGGCTGGCCAAATCAGCAACGATTCTGCCCGCAGCTTGTCTGATTGATGTTTCGTCTCCCATTGAGCCTGTGGAATAAGTTCCAGTAAGGTATTTAAGAAATGCTTTATATTTAATTGTCTCAGAGCATGGAACAATGTGATTTTTCCCTTTAAGGGTAAATGTTATTAAAAGCACTTAGATATGTTAGATCCCATCTGCTGTGCTTGGCTTTCAATTTAGTGCCTTCAATCACTTTAAAGTATCATTTGGGTAAACTTTCAAAGCACTGCACATGGTTTTAACTGCAGGGCTCCCAATTACAGTTGAACAACAGTCATGTGGCCAAAACTCCATGCAGTGCTTTGAAAATTTCCCCTCTCCTGGCCAGTGCAAAATGCTTTTTAAAGCGTTTTCCTGACAATCAGAGTTCATTCTTTTTGGAATGTGTTAAAGTTCCAGATGTCAAGTCTGAAAATATACAGACCTGTATAATAACATGGGGGCACTTATTCTTAATTTAAGGAGAAATTTTGGATTAAGATATCCAAACTGTCTGACTCAAGCCTTATACTGTAGACAGAATGGAGTTACAGGTTTCAGAGTAGCAGCCATGTTAGTCTGTATCCGGAAAAAGAACAGGCGTACTTGTGGCACCTTACAGACTAACAAATTTATTTGAGCATAAGCTTCTGTGGGCTACAGCCCACTTCATCAGATGCATAGACTGGAACATAGTAAGAAGATATACACCTCTACCCCGATATAACGTGACCTGATATAACACAAATTCGGATATAACGCGGTAAAGCAGTGCTCCGGGGGGGGGGGGGGCTGCGCAGTAAGGCGGATCAAAGCAAGTTCGATATAACACGGTTTCACCTATAACACGGTAAGATTTTTTGGCTCTCGAGGACAGCGTTATATCGGGGTAGAGGTGTATATACATACAGAGAACATGAAAAAGTGGAAGTAGCCATACCATGTTCTCTGTATGTATATATATCTTCTTACTATGTTCTATTCTATGCATCTGATGAAGTGGGCTGTAGCCCATGAAAGCTTATACTCAAATTTGTTATTCAGAACAGAGTTAGGTTTTTGCACAGTGAACAGAAAAACTTCCTTTTTAAAATCCTAATCCGTTCACTATACTCTAAAACAGCTTCTATCCCTGTTGTTCATAATTTAATGCTAACTTTTACTTAAACAGTGTTTGACCTCATTATCGTCTTTTTTTTTTTGTATAATTCAGTGTAACAGATGAAAATGTTGCAAAATGTGATTCATATTTCTTCTGGTTTAAAATGTCTGTCTCAACAGCTCATTACATCCTTTCTATCTCTACACAATTTGGCTACCTCTAATTTGTATCAAATATATTTTGTCAAAATTTCTTTCAAATGTTTTACATGTGTTTGAAAGTGTAGTTATACATAATTAGTTCTCACGTTTGCTGAAGAAAAATATATGGATTGATAGGAAAGTGATCACTATGTGTGTTGGTTTTTATTGGGGGGGGGCTTGTTTGTTCATTTTAAATAGTGAGTAAAAATGTACTTTTTTGGCTGTTGCATTAGCATTGCTAAATAACAATATTGACTTTTAAATAGGCATTAGCACATGGAACAACAATGACTGTATTTATTAAAGACACTCCAAGGACATCTGTCTGATTATAGGGTAAATCCACTTTGATGGGTTGTTGAAGGCAGAAAATGAAACAAATCTGTGGCATATCATGATTAAAGTTTGACACGTATCTTCCCATGCCTGCTGCTTGTTTTTTATCCATCTTTGTCTATACTAGATAAATGGGACAAAAATATCATAAGAGACTATATGGTAGGGTATTTTTAATCCTCTGGACGGATTAAAGATTTATATGCCGGAGCAACATCTTCATTCTCAACTTCTCACAAAAAGCAATGAGACCCTTTTCTGTAAAATAAGTGAACTACTTAATCTAGATTGTGATTTGGGCCATTTCTACAATTCAAAATTAGGTAGATGTAAGCTGCCTTGAGTTGACCTATTTGTTTGTGTCTACACTTGAATTTGTCTCTAGCCAGTGTAAGCATCTCATTATGGTGACTCAATGAAACCACTTTCTCCCAATGCCATTGAGCCATGGTCTACCTACTGCAGTTGATGCAGTGTGAGTATAAACACTGTGACCTTTGTTGACGCTAATAGTCCTCCAGCTGCTGTCCCACAATGCCCCATTCACTTTGACAGTAACTGCTCTAGTCACAATAATTGTGAATTTCACTTCCCAGGGGTCACAGACAGGAAGCAGCCATTCTGTTACCCCCACTCTTTTGCATAATTTTGAAATGACTTTTCCTCATTGCCCTGCTTGGCGAGCATACCTAGTTGTGCAACTTCCCAACCAACCATGCCTGCTGCACACTCAAGCTGCACTCCTGCCTGGAGTAAACCAGAGGTATTGGATTTCCTGGGCCTGTGAGAAGAGGCAACTGTGCAAGTACAGCTATGAACCAGCTGTAGAAATGTATGCATCTCAAAGGACAAAGCACGTATCCCAGATCAATTATACCTTATGAATCGCCTAAAGTAATCTACTCTCTGCAAGATATCCCTCAATGCAGTGTCATTGGTCCAACTTGAACCATCACCAATGGATCCTCTCCCGTTGACTTCAGAAGCCTATCCAATCTTAGAGTGACATCTCCTGTTTTGGCTCCAGGAAGGAGCCTGTCCTTTGCAGCATTTTTTTTTTATTCTGAGTATTGAATCTGCAACAAGAATAGTCTGTCTACCTTGGACAGTTGGAGAGCTCTTTGGGTAAGCTGGATTTGCTTATAGGTTGGGCCGAGTCGTCATCTACATGTGTCCCATACCTCTCCATTTCCTTGGACATGCTGAATCTTGAGGGGTATCTTCTATAGCTTCCGTATGGAGGACATGGTATTGACTTGAAAATTCTAGCCATGTGGAATTCCTCCTGCTTCTCTTCTTTCTTGTGGCCAATGTCTACCTATCCTCAACTGTGTAGAATTCTGCTGTGACCTCTTGTCTCTGGTGGTTACTAACTGGCAGGCCTCCTCTCTGACTTCCTCACAGATTCATTGGTAGCCAGCTCCATTCTTCCTTGAACCTGTTTCCCCAACCTGGATTTCTAGGAACTCCTCAGCTTCTCTGATTCTTAGTTGTGTCTCAACTTGCCCCTCCACTTCAAGAATCTTTGTCCTTCAGCACAGCCACCAGCTTGCATTTCATGCCCAGGAAATCCCATCTGGCTTCAGGCTGAAAAGAAAATATGGCCCATTCATTGTAGGTTACCACCTCTATCGTGTGTGATACTGAGTCTCTCACACTCCCTCTCTTAACTACCTCTGTTTGTGGCTCTTGAATTTGATTTGGGGGAGGGATAGCTCAGTGGTTTGAGTATTGGCCTGCTAAACCCAGGGTTGTGAGTTCAATCCTTGAGGGGGCCACTTAGGGATCTGGGGCAAAATTGGTCCTGCTAGTGAAGGCAGGGGGCTGGACTCAATGACCCTTCGGGGTCCCTTCCAGCTCTATGAGATAGGTATATCTCCATATATA
>QXTE01000063.1:6612363-6639735 GCA_003942145.1 Platysternon megacephalum
GGGGGGAGGGATAGCTCAGTGGTTTGAGCATTGGCCTGCTAAACCCAGGGTTGTGAGTTCAATCCTTGAGGGGGCCACTTAGGGATCTGGGGCAAAATTGGTCCTGCTAGTGAAGGCAGGGGGCTGGACTCAATGACCCTTCGGGGTCCCTTCCAGCTCTATGAGATAGGTATATCTCCATAATTTATTTATTTATTTATAAATTAGTAAGTGCTTTTTATACCAAATCTGACCTGCCTAGCCTAGCTTAGCTCAGCTCTGCTCCTCACCACCAGGGAGCGATTAACCACTCGACTTCAAACAGCTGGGCAGATCAAAGCTGCAAGGGCTAGAGCCTATGTCTTTTAGAAAAGCACTGATAAAAGCTCCAAGGGTTTACTCAGGGGCCCAGGGCCCAACGACGCAGCTTGTACATAGATAACAAGCAAACAAACAACCCACAGACAGATCAAATGCACCACTCACCAAATCCTGCTACCCTCAAGCACAGAGTCGGCAGCTACTCCCTTTGAAACTCGCCTGTTAGCTACCTCTGTTTGAAGCTCAAGTCCCTAGACTTAATCCCTAGACATTAGGTTTCCTCTTGTGGGGATGTACAGACATACCCATGTCATGCAGCCACTGGGCAGCTCAGCATCTAACTCATGCCTATGCCCAGATGTGAGTCACAAACTAGGTTTTGCCCTGCTTATCTCACTTGAAATACCCTATCCTTATCCAGGGGGCATGCTCAGAGGCCACTTTAGAGTATACCTACCAGATTGGTCCCTGCACAAAATATTGTGGTGGTGGTGCTCCCTCTTCCCCCGCATAGTTCAGCAGATAGAGTACTCATGCAGGTTGGGGGTAACTTGGGCTCAGATCTGTATTATACTTGATTCAGAGTAGGGACTTGAACCTGGTTCTCTAACCTTTCTTGTGAGTGCCCTAATAACTGGATTATAGCATCCTCTGGTATAGGTGTCTCTTGTCGAATCTGTTCCACTTAATATGAAATAATTGGGTCAGAGACAGACTGGCTGTGCACCATAGTGGTTTGGGCACTCATCCGGATAGTGGGAGATCTTGGGGTAAGTCCCTGCTCTGAATTGGGCATAGTGGGGGAACTGAACCCAAGTCTCTAAATCCCAGGATATTGCTTTCACTACTGGATTATTGGGTTACAAGAGTACCACCATCTCCTTCTCTCTCAGGGCTGTGAATTGCACTGGGCATCTAAAAGTTACATGTTGCAATGTGTAAGTCCCTCTTTTGAGCACTTGAAGTTTCAAAAGATAGGTTGCCCCAGCTAAGTGATCCTAACATGTTGAACCATGAACATACGGTGTATTTTGTAGTATACATCAATATAAGAAGACAATATTAATATTTGCAATAACTGAAATAGGAACAGCCAATGCTACATAGGTGAAATGGAGCTGAGTTCATATTGTCAGAATAATTTGGTCTTTTGGAATGTCCTGACCTGCAAGTGCCTGACTTCATGACTTTAATGTTGGACTCACACTAGTGTTTTTCCATTTAATTACCTAGGGATTTTTGAAGGGGAAAAATTCTGGTGGCAGTTGGTTTTGAGTTAGCAGAGCAAACAAAGCTTGTGATTTCTTTTCTCTGCAGTTATTCATCTTGTGCTTGCTTCCCACAAGCTCTGCTTGATTTGTAAATTCTTAGAACAAACAGGCTTGCAGTTAACTGACTGTACATACAAGTGTAGTGCATTTGTGGTCAAGTGTGGGACTGTCGACTCAAACTTTTCTGTTATGCATGCTCAGTGTGCAATTTTCAAGCTGTCGTAGTGGTAAGGGTACTAGCCTGAGGCACAAGAGACCTCCTTTCAATTCCATTATGACCTTTGGCATATCACTCACGCCCAGATCCTCAAAGGTATTTAAGGCACCAAACTCCCATTGAAATTAAAACGAATCGGAGCTAACTGTTGTAGTGAAGACAAGCACGCAGTCTCTGTGTGTGTGATCTATGAAGGTAGGTAGGCACCTAAATCTTGGTTTTAGATACAATTGCACTATACAAACATCTGCCTCCTAAACCTGTGGGTGCCTAAGTTTCTGTCTCCGAGCATGCGCACTGCAGCGTTGCTCCACCACATGGCTGCCTAACTCCCGCATAAGCCCGAAAGCAATTCACAAACCTGGGAAGGTAAGCATTTGGTTCCCCTAGCTGGTAGGCGTGCTCATCAGACGCCTACCAGACTGGTCTCCTTGCTGGGGGACCAAAGACATCAGCCTCCCTCATAACTTTTAGCCGAGTGGCTAGGGTACTCACCCAAGATGTGTGAGACCCCCCCAGTTGAAGTTCCCCTGACTCTGAGTGCTCTAACAACCGGTCTATGGCATATTCTGTTGCAGGTTTCCCTCAATCCTCCTGTTGAAGTCGTTCCACTTTAATTAAATACTTAAATAATTAAATATTAACTGGGCCAGAAAAAGAGCTAGAACGACTCTATAGCTGAGTGATTGGCGCACTCACCTGAGAGCTGGTAGATTCCTATTCAAATTCGTTCTCCTCGTTATGAGGAGGGGGGGACTTGAACGGGGGGTCTCTCAGATCCTGGGTGATTACCTTAACCACTTGGCTAAAGATTATAAGGGATTCCCTTCCCCTCAGTGGTTTTGTTTTGGGCCTCACATGCAATTTAGGAGGCCAAATGCCTATCTTTCCCTTATTTGTGGAGCTCCTTGCAGCCTGGATTTAGGTTCTGAGCTCAGAGAACAGGCAGGGGTTAGCACACCCCTTCCTTTTGACAGAATCTCCCACTGGATAGGTGTGTTGGCTCCTCACCTAGCATGCTGGCTTTTGTGGATCAGGGAGCCTATCTCATCCCACTGTATAAGGAGCCTGCATGCCTAACTCAACCTTTGTGCATCAGTGTTGTTCCTATGATTTTTCTAGGCAGCTAAAAGTTAGGTGTCTTGATGGTGAGGATTGCAACACTGAACTCCCTTTGTGGGTCCCAGCCTCTGTGCCTTAGTTCCCCATATGTAAACTGGGCAGGGCCACCCAGAGGATTCAGGGGGGCTGGGGCAAAGCAGGGGAGCTGCGGCGCTTGTACTCACCCGGCGGCGGTGCGGGTCTTCGGCGGCATTTCAGTGGCGGAGGGCCCTTCAGTTGCTCCGCATCTTCGGCAACACTGAAGGACCCCCCGCCGCCAAAATGCTGCCGAAGACCCGGGGCGACTGAAGGGCCCCCCGCCGCCGAAATGCCGCCGAAGACCCGGACCGTCGCCGGGCCAGGGCTCCTGGGGCATTTCGGCGGCGGGGGGCCCTTCAATTGCTCCGGGTCTTCAGCAGCACTGAAGGACCCCCCCCGCCGCCGAAATGCTGTGGAAGACCAGGACCGCCGCCAGGCCAGGGCTCGCGGGGCCCCTGCGGGGCCTGGGGCAAATTGCCCCACTTGCCCCCCCCTTTGGGCGGCCCTGAAAATGGGGATAGTAGCCTGAGGTCCTCAGACACGATGGGAATGGGTGCCAAATAAGTACCTAAGCTAGATGCTTAGGACCAGATTTTTAAAGGTATTTAGGCACCGGAAGCTCATTGATTTCAATAGGCATCTATAATAAGGAACAGTTTTTAAAAGGTATTTAAAGTCTATTTTCACCTTTCCATATATGGATACTTAGTCAATTTATTTTTTATTTGTGTGAAGCTTTCACACAGCAATATCAGAGCAAAACATTTTAAAAATTGATTGTAAAACCACAGTAGTTCACAGGACCATTAAGAAGTAGGTATAAAATTTAAATGACTTTTAATCCAAGCTCTAGACTCCCTAATATAATTAATCATACAATAAATATAACTAAATTAAATATCAGTAGCACTCAACTTGGCTGGCCAGCCAGCCATCTACCATCCCCCTTCAACATAGACCCTGTCAAACAGTGCCACTTTTCAAATCATTCATGTTTTATAGGAAGGCCATATTATTTTGTTTTGGTTTAATATTGGTTCCAAGCCAGTGCTTTTGATCTTTGCTCTTGCGGGGTCCTTATCTCTTCCACCTTTTTTTTTTTTTTTAATGAAAGCATTTGTTTGTTTAAAAAATACAGCCGCTAATGAAAACATCACAAAACTTTACTTTTTTTTATCATCTTGCCTTTAGTAAGCTCTACCAATATGTCTCATATTTTCATCAGGACTTGAAGGCTCCAACATATGCATTACTCTATCCATTCAATGTTGCCATTACACTTGATGTAGCTCTCCTCCTGGGAGAACCCTGCTGTGTCAGGCATCAGTCATCTGCATCCATGTTCCTGTTCTTTGATCTATTGCTGTTCTATTTTGCTTTATCTTGGATGATTTTTTTTTCCTTTTACCATGCTCTCTCCTGGCTTAACACTTTGATTTATAACTTTTTTTATGGGAAAGCATTACTTTGAAATGTTGTTGCTAGACTTTTTTTTTAAGTCATAATACCATAGATTATTTTTTTTTTTAAAGCCTTCACTATTCTCCATAGTTCAACACTTGTTCATCTCATCATTAAATATTATTCATTTAAACATTAGTGTAAAACCACTTTAAAAAAAATATTTAGTTCTTGTATTAGCCCTAAATTTGCATCCAAATGGTAATCCAGTGAATGTAATAGGTTAAGTATTTCAGATCGCTTTTCATAAAGTTAACTGGAGAGTAGGTTGATAATTTGTGAAGACTTGTCACAGGGACATAATTCATTTCAGTTACCCTCTTAAATTTAAAAATAAAATGCATATATTGCACCTGACTTTCAGAGGTGTTGAGTACCTGCACCTCCCATTATATGGACTCTATTACCATACTATCAAAGTGCTTCACACTCTCTAATATGCCTTCTTTATGAAGCAGGGAAGTAGTGTCCCCATTTCACAGGTGGGGGAACTGTGGTACCATAAGTCACACAGAAACTCTATGGCAGGGCAGGGAATTAAACCCTGGTCTTCAGAGTCCCACCATAAACTCCAATTCACTCAGGTGTCATCCTGACACTGGATCCTTCCTCAGTGGAAGTTGCTGTTCAACACTCAGAAAAATAAGCCTTGTTCACTTTGAATTATTTAATATGGTCGATATATAGTCATTCAGCGTGGGAAAGACAAGCAGGAGTGGTAATTGCAGTTATTGTATGAAACCAGACCACCAGAAAAGTTTGCAGAAATCATGTGAAAAGAATTGGGAGGCTCTGTGCAGCTCGAGTACTAAATATCTACCCCACATAAGTTGTGGGGATCCTTGATTTACTTAGCCTTCCATTTTGAGTGATGACACGTGAATGAATTGGCTATTATGTCTAGGCTCAGGGCTTCTTATTTTCCAAGCAAAGATTGTATATTTATGGTATAAGCAGTGCTTAATTTTGGCTTGGCATTTCGGTTTGGCATTTCATAGACCCAG
Source organism: Platysternon megacephalum (assembly GCA_003942145.1). Taxonomy (NCBI): domain Eukaryota; kingdom Metazoa; phylum Chordata; order Testudines; family Platysternidae; genus Platysternon; species Platysternon megacephalum. The sequence goes on from QXTE01000063.1 coordinate 6,617,757, forward strand.
CACCTCTATGCTTGCTGTGTCAGTTATGAAAGTTAAAAAACACTGCTTGAGCTCCAGCACCTCTTTCATTACAAATTAAGCGCTGGGTATAAGACAGCTCCTACTCCCTTTTTCCCCCCTCTGGATTTTTAGGTCTCATTAGACTGATTGTATGCATTCTTTTTACTAGTGTTGTATTGCATTTTTGGACCTGAGTTGCCCTAATATTTTCCATCATATTTTAGAGTTGCTCTGTGTATCTGTGGGCTTGTCTACACTTATTGGGGGATCAACGCTGCGGCGATAGATGCATCAGCAGTTGATTTAGCAGGTTTAGTGAAGACCCACTAAATTGACCGCAGATTGTTCTCCCGTCGACTCCTGTACTCCAACGGATCGAGAAGAGTAGGGGAGCATCTCCCATCGACATCACGTAGTGTGGACCCCATGATAAGTAGATCTAAGCTATGTCGATTTGAGTTACACTATTCATGTAACTCAAATTGCATAGCTTAGATCGAATTTCCCCTGTAGTGTAGATAAGACCTGTAATTCTGCTGGCATTACCTTCTATTTTTGGCTGAATGAGCTTGGTAGATGTGTTTATTGACTGCATTTTATTAAGCATGTTATCTTTGCTGTTTTATTTCTAAAGCTTTTTTTTTTTTTTTTTTACTTTCAAAGCAAATCTACTTCCTGCTCTGACTAGCTGAGTTTGCTGCTGCCAAACAGGGTAGTGTTGTTTTGCTCATTATTGAGTTTGCCAAGACTGCTATGTTGTATTACTGTATTTACATCTCAGTATGAGGTCTTTTGTTACTGGTTTCTTGGATCATTTGCCAACAGCTTCATTCCAAATACATCTTTCATACTGAAGCTAATATATCCTGAATACAATCTGGTTCTTGCTGAATCAACCTTCCAAGAGGAAATTTTCTGCTGGGTCCTATATTGCCACCATCCAATCAATCCTTGTCATCGCTTTTTTTGCAAATGGAAGTTTTCCTTTCTCTTTCTAACTGAAAGTGTGAGGTATCATTTCACATCTACCAGCAGCATTCCTGAAATAAGAGGATGGTGGCTGGTGTTGTAATAGCACTGGTAGCATTTTGCACTCCACCAAGAGCTTCTATTATGATTTGTTGACTGGGCAAGATATGCTTAATAAAGATTTATTACACAAGTGTTATTTTGGGCAATCTTTCACCAAGAAGATAAAACTTCACTCTAGTTACTGTTTCTTAAATCTAATCTTCTGGCATACAATAAGAAAACAGCTAGCTGATAACTGGCTAACAGTCATGAAAAATCAGTAACATACACATTTTTGCCTTCTTTAATATTCACAGTACTATAATATGGAACAATATGAACAAATCCATTTGTTTATCCAAACACTTCCATGACCCATTGTTAAGCAAATCACAGAAGACTCACTTCTCTCATACTATGTTATGTCTCAGTTCCAGTCTGACAATGTTACTCCATTAGCATTGCTGAGGTTTAGATACAGTATGATGCAAAGGTCCTTTAGTAATGATGGAATAACCAGTAATGTTTAAGTTGGTCTTTCTTAACCAAATGCATCCAAAATAAACCGGTGCAATATTGTGCAAGCTCCGTGTTAGAAATAACACTGATGTTTCATAAACATTCTGTATATTTAGGCAATAAATTGAGCCAAATGGAATTAAGCAGGAATAAAAAGAGTAGCTCGCATTTACACACAAAAAATTAGTCGCTGTGCCAAATTCTGCCGTGACTTCTAACATGCACATCTCTGCTTTTGATAGGGGAGTAATCCTGGATAGAATTTGTTCCTCTGAGTAAAGCACAAATAATTAACAATTTAAGTACAATAAAACTAGTGTATATTTTTACTAAATTACACACTTGCTGTATGCTGAACAATAACACTGCGGCTAGCTTCATTGTGCAGTGCAAATATTTTCCCTCTCATTAAGGAGGACACTTCATCCTAAGTTAGGATGCAAAAACATCTTTCACAACAATACCAAGTCCCCATTTTACTCCGTACAGTGGCTAGCTTTAAAAAGTGAAGGTTACTGCTCATTGGTATCTGAGATAATACCACAAAAACACACATTGTGAGTACCGGGATTTCAGTTACATCTGTGTGGTGACTGATGGGAAAACTTTACTTTTAATGGTGGCCACTCCATATAATGACATAAGCTCTCTATATCTAAGTATTTCTATTGTGCCTGCCGCTATGGGATTTTGGCACTAACACACTAGAGACATCCGTTAAAGGGCTTGTGTTCTCCATCTTTCCTTTGAATATTTCATTTTTGTGTTTTCAAGTAAAAGGAAGGTTTGTTTTTTAAGATGTTTATTAATTCAAGTAGCTGGGAAATGGTAGAAGAGGGGAGGAGTAGGCACCGGGTCATTCAAATATTGTTGTGGGAAAGCAAGTACAAAGAAATAATAAGAGATGCTCACTCACTTTTGCTGTGAAGGTGGTGCTTTCAAAGACTCATTTTAATTTCAAGTGAGATTTTATTTCATAGTTGTGGTGCTGCTGCAAAAGAATAGGTTTTTTCCCAGTCTTTCTCAGTCAAAGTATTCCGTATGACCACAGCTAACACTGTGAGTGATGGTAAGAAAGGAGAACTGTCAAGTAGTTAGGGCCTAGTCCATTGCGGGTCTTGAAAAGGAGGGCCATGAGAATGATACTAGAACAAGAGTTTAAAACATAGAGTAATGAAGTGGTGTGCTGCCATCAGTTTGCCCATCTCAGGTGTTTCACTGCCTTCTAAACTCTCTGAAGTTTCCTTCAGGCCTTTGCGTTCTGCTTCATATACATATAAGCAGGATCTGAATGAGCTCTCCCCGACATCTAGCGATGAGCTGTGGAAAAAGACTTCAGGAGCTGATCTCGTTTGCATGGGCACACCCCCTTTGCCTACATGCTCAGCATGATGTGATTGCTTGCCCAAATCACTTTTGGCTGGTGTTGGATCCCCAGTCTCCTTGTTATTGGGGCAGGAGTAATAAAGGGTTGTTATCCTTGTTGTGTGAACCAAGGGCAGCAGAACTGTGCTTGGAGTACCCTAATTGAGAGAGAGACCCTCAATTAAGTGGCACTTGCTAGGCAGGGAACGTAGGTTCCAAAGCCAAGTGACTTGAGAGAGGGTGGGGACAGATACTTGTACCTGGTGCTGTGGACCCTGCCTAAGGGCCCTAGACATCATTTGACCCTTCCTTTCTCCACTGTGTAATAACACAGATGATTAAGACTCAATTGAGAGTCTTGTTACGCACTGCACAGCTAAAATCACTGATAACCAGATCTAAGTGTTAGACCTGCTTTGGGACCGTGTCTCTGATACAAGTAATTGCCCAGTGTACATCAGCAGTGAGGCTCCCCCACTAACAGCTGGAATAACTGAGAGCTGTGTTAAGTGATGGGACCTGAAGACATCACGACGAGCGGCCGGCAGGACAGCTGGCAGAGAAGAGCGGAGTGGGTGGCTGGTGGAGAAGAGCAGAGCAGCGAGTGAGTGCCTGGACAGTGGAGCAAGCAAGATGCCTTCTAACTCTCCCCAGTGAATTCTGCAGATGAACCTCTGAACTCGGGGCCTGCACTGACCAAGAACAACAACTGTGAGTGGGGTGTGGAGAAGGGAGGGGCACATTAAAGGAACTTTTTGTTGCTGGACTTAAGAACCTGAGGCAAAAGGACGCTGCCTAGCATACTCTGGGGTAGGGTTTTTGCTCATGGTTTTATGGTTATGAATCCTGCTTGTGGTGTTTTCCCAAATTAATTCTGGGTGACTTCCCTCCTTTTATTAAAAGTTTCTTTTCTACATTCAGACTCTGTGCTTGTGAGAGGGGAAGCATTGCCTCTTAGAGGCACCCAAGGGATGTTATGTAATTGTCCTAGTTTACTGGTTGGGGACTCAAGCCAGTTTTATGTTGTATTGTTGAAAAGGAACCCCTAGATATTGAACCCGGCCCTTGTTGCTGCCAACTCTAATGGGCAGAAGGGGTACATACAAAGTGTGACACTAGTTGAGCCTGAAGGTGACAAACTCACAGATTACTCTCTACAGTTAGGTTTGTGAAGTCTTGGGAGCAGGGTCACTGTGTAATAAAACATGAATTTGGTGCTCTACAAATAGTAATAAAATATTAAAATGATTGGGACAATAAGAGATTATTTTTGCCTTTAAAAGGCTTTTTTTTCTGAATATGATTTCAAAATTAATTTAGAAATCTGTGAAAATAACTGGATCAAGAGGTTATATTTTTTAGGAAGTATCCACAAACCAGCATTCACAACATACTCTCACTAACTCCACTCAGCTTCAATTTACTGCAACCACTGCTTCAGACTGAACTAACTTGAACACTCCTAACAAAATAGGTGGTAGCCTGGCAATTTTCCTTAACCTCCTTTATTGGCATAATCCTTTATCAGCTTAGCACAATGACACAGAACTAAAATTACATGAGATCTAAAAACAGGTGTAAGTATTCACTTAGGCTCGTAGTCAGCCAAGCAGATATGCTGGGAGGAACAGTGGTGACAGAAGGAAAAATGAGGGTGGAGTTCTCCCCTGAAAATATTTTCTGTATTTAAGAAGGTTTTAGATAAAGTAATTTATCTGATGTTCTTTGATAGTTTACAACTGGCAAATTATTACAGAATTATGTTCTCTTAAAATACCTACATGCAGCCAGAACCCTGGACCACAACTACTCTTTCAATCCCTGCACCCACTCACACAAAACCAAACGGATATTCAGCATGCATGCAGACAAAAGAGCAAAACAAACATATGCACAATGCATACAAAGATAGCAGTTCAATACATGCAAAACAGGACCTGTGACCCACATGGTGCTCCCCCCTGCTATGTGGCCTTGGGGGGGGGGGGGGGGGGCTGCAGAAAGGAACCAGCCAGAGACTCCAGCCAGTAGGAGAAGCAGACAAAGGGGATCTTCAGATATTCAGGGAGCTCTCTACAGGTTTGACTGGACTTTTCCTGCCACACATGAACCATTTTCTTATGGGCTTCATAGGAGGATCCTATTTTGGGATAATCCAAGGTGGATAGTTTTTCTGTAATTTTAGAGGGCCAGAAGGAATCATTAGTCATTAATCTATCATTCCATAGATCCCTCACAGAAACAGCACAGATATGCCAATGGAGGACATAAAGCAGGTCCCCCTCTGCAATGAAGCAACTTTATTTTCATCATTGCTCCTTAACACTGTCCTTGTATTGCATTTTTATATAACCAATCATAATCTCCAGTCATCACCTATACAGGGAAGTTTGGGTCTCAGGTTTGCCAATGCAGGGCAGGGAGTGACTCAACAAGAATAACTTTTCTTAAGAATTGGTCCACAACATGAAAAAGCTTGAAAATCGCTCTATTCCATTCCTTGAAAGAATAGATAGTTCTGACTGTTCCTATATTAAATCATGACTCAATTGTCATGACCACCAAGAACTCTCGGTGGTAGCAGTTTGGCATCAACCTACACTGAGTTACAGTTTATTTTATAGGCATAGACAGATATGATTATCTGCTCTTCTGCTTTAATGTCTAAAGAAGGGCATGAACCTGCAAAGTGCCAAGCTTCTGGGAGGTGCTGCGTAACCTCAACTCCTACTGAGATCAGTTAGACTTGTGGGTGTGCAATAACCTTGCAAAATCAGGTCCCAAAGCAGCCAGGAATAGCAGTAGTTCTGTTCTATTCAGGTTATTATACTGTAGCCACTACTATGGTATCTGAATCAGAAGAACAAAAAACAAAACACAAAAAGTCCAAACATACACTGGAGAATATTTTCTTGGTTGATGCTCAGCAGCTTAATCACTCAACATTAGCAAATCAGTTATTATCCTAATGGTGACCCAAAACTGGTCTCCTCCTAATTATACAGTATATTTCTTAAAGATCTAGAACATTGTATTTTGAGCTTTTGTTCTCTTTAAAGAAGAGATGCTCTGTTTGTCTTAGTATTCCTCTGCCTCATGATGGGGAAGTTTGGCAAGAGGATTTTAATCAAACTAATTGCACTATAATCAGATCATTAGGTAGACTTGTAATGACCTTTACATAAAGTGTCAAAAACATTAATTTGATAAAATAAAAATATCCAATTGGTTGCAGTTTAATTTGTATCTAGGAAGCAAAAAAGGTGCCTGGTCAAACAAAAAATGTGCTTCACAAATACAGTACTAATTATCTCATGGTAATTTATAATTAAGTGTTAAAGAGCAAACTTCAAATGTTAAGTTTCAGTTTAAACAGTGAACTCCCTCAGCCTTCTTGGGTTAGAGACCTTTGACATATAAATGAAGATGGGAAGATTTTAAATTAATATTAAAAAATGAAAAAAGTAGCTCTGAAATACAAGGACAGGCAGAATATCAGCTGAAAGTTTCTTGTAACTATTAGATATTATGCAAACAACTCCTCTTACTCAACCCCCCTAGAAACAGATAAAAACCCAACAGAAAATATGTATGGGGCAAACACATAAGATGGGCTGAAAGTTATCATGTGAGAGACTTGCTGGTTAGACTAGGTAAATTGAGTTACTCTCTTTTTAAAAGTCTCCCACTTGTCCATTTTAATGTTTTCTAAAATGACCTCCAGTGAGCACATCTCCCCTTTCTATTGTCTTACAGCTGTCCCTGAGACCTACAGTGTTTCTCCCCAGTGGAAAGGACTCTCCCCATCCCCGAGTTAACACGATAAGAAGCGGTGAGATTGTATATCAAAGCTTGTATTTTGTCTTCTATTCTTTAATAAATATATATATAAAAGAAGCAGTGAGATTCTATATATACACCTCAATAACAAGGGGTTATCCTGTTATCTATTGGCAAACCTAGGTTGTTAGATTTCAGCGTTACAATTTAACTGGCACCTTGGCAAATTCATAAATTGACCCCCTTTCACACTTACATTTGTTTCCTCCCCCAGGCATAGGATTCTAACAGTGTGCTAGATTGGGCTACAATTATTAGGAAGTATTGTGACTTAGTCTAATAAATAATTCACCTATATTAAAGAAAATAGCTCTATGAACCACACAGATTAGTTAGAGAATCATTAGGGTAGAGACAAGAATAACGTAATTTACAGAAGGGAGACAATGTTGACACAATTGAGAGCTCTGCCTGAGTAAGGCGTGAATAAGCACTTCAGGAGTAGAGCCACAATTACATGCAGCCTCAAGTGTGTACTCAAGTTGTAGAGGGATATTTGTTTAGCTTTAAGTGTTTTCTTCAGGACATCAAATTACAGCAGTCTATGGCCGATGCTCTGTATAAGCCCTGCTAATACACTGTAGGTGAGGAGAACACATTAAACTTTTATCAGGAGACAGGAGCTGTACTTTGAAACACTCTAGATTTGGATACAACTCTCCTGCACATCTGCAGCCACATTAGAAAGAAGTAATCAGAATAGCTTTCAGCCGTTCCTCACATTTGTATGTCATGTTGCTGCAGCGGTTTTGTTTTATTTAGAATTATCAATAATAAAGTGCTCATTAAATAAGCTCTTGATATCCTAATACATAACTAAAATTCCACTACCATAATAATGATCATCCAACAGCATTCAGTATCCATGTATAGGTAATGTGTTAATTCAGCTAATCAGCAGCGATAACTAATCTCATACAGGTAACAAATGAACTCTGGTAGTCAGCAAATCATAGCAACAGAAAAATCCCTATCACACACATCTTCCCTTCCCTGTTACTGGGAACATACCCTCAACCTTCCCTCCAAACCTTGTCAAATACATGGCTTTTGCAACTTGTGCAGAAGACTAATCAGTCGGTGCTGTTTTGAACCAAGGAAATGAGGATCTGCCTGGGCTCTCACAGATAATGTCCTAGTTGAAAGTACTTTGGAGGACAGGATTAGAATTCAAAATGATCTTGACAAATGGGAGAACTGGCCTAAAATCAACTAAAGGAAATTTAATAAAGACAAGTGCAAAACACTTCACTTATAAAGGAAAAATCAAACACACAACTACAAAATGGGAAATACTTGGCTTGGTGGTAGTAATGCTGAAAAGGATCTGAGGGTTATAGTGGATCACAAATTGAATATGAAACAATAATGTTATGCAGTTCTGACAAAGGCTAATATTCTGGGGTGTGCTAACAGGAGTGTTGTATGTAAGACATAGGAGGTAACTGTCACACTCTACTTGTCACTGATGAGGCCACCGCTGGAGTACTGTGTCCAGTTCTGGGCACCAAACTTTAGGAAAAATGATGATGATGATGGGTGATCACTCGTTACCGAGTATGATCATCTTCCATGGGAGTTATGGGTCCTCAGGTGGCTAATAAGGCCAATCATTGAACCACAAGTTCTATTACAATGAGGGCAGATGTTTTCAGGCTCAGCAGGAGACTGTTCACCATGACTGGAAGCCAGTCTCTCCTTCCTCATGTGCCTCTTGTCCTCTTCAGCTTGTCGGCGAGCAAGTTCAAAATGCAGGGGACCATCATGTAGGACTTCACTCCATTTAAGTGATCCTGGGCAAGTGTCTCCCAAGTGTGAATGTCAATATTACACTTTTTTAGGTTGTCCTTCAGCAAGTCCTTATAACGCTTCCATTGTCCACTCACGTTACGGTGCCCTTCTTTCAGCTGAGAAAACAGGACCTGTTTTGGGAGGTGATGGTCTGGCATCCGGACAACGTGGCCAGTCCAGCGAAATTGCTGATGGATGATCTTTGCCTCAATACTAGTGGTCTTTGCGTCTTCCAGAACACTAATATTGGTGTGCCTATCTTCCCACTTGATCTTCAGAATCTTATGAAGGCAGCGTTGATGGTGCCTCTCAAGGACTTTCAAGTGGCGTCTATAGGTTGTCCAAGTTTCGGACCCATACAACAGTGTTGGGAGAAGAATATAGACAAATTAAATTAAAGAGAGTCCAGAGGAGAACCACAAAAATGATAAAAGGTTTAGACAACCTGACTTATGAGGAAAGGTTAAAAAAACTGGGCATGCTTAGTCTTGAGAACAGAAGACTAAAAGGGGGACCTTGTTAGAGCCCTTTTTATAATATCCCTTAATCCCAATCATTCTACGAGTCCACTGCAGGTTGAACAAGAAATAACAGGCTTAATCTGCAGCAAGGGAGACTTAGGTTGGATATTATGAAAAACTTTATAACTATAAAGGTAGTTAAGTACTGGAATAGATTTCCAATGGAGGTTGTGGATTCCCCTTCGTTGGAGATTAAGAACAAGTTGGACAAACAAACACCTGTTGGGGATGGTCTAGGGTTACTTGGTCCTGCGTTAGCACAGGGGGCTGGACTTGATGACTTCTTCAGGTCCCCTCCAGTCCTACATATCTGTGATTCTCTGATCCTATAATGAGAATTCACTGATGGCAGCTATGGCATAAATGTAACTTACACCCACTTTAAGACCACTATGCCAGAGCGGGTAAAGGCGAATCAGGCCCACCGTGTTTTCTGTACATCAGCACTCGTTCAATATAGTAGACTTTCCAATATCAGTGTAAGCTCAGTTCAGGCACTATATAATGATGAATTTTTGCGAAAGTAAATACATACTTAACATCACCAGAAAGGTCAGTGGGAGACATATTTTTCCTTGATTTCAAAGTGTCAAAAAAAATTGAATTGCAATTTGTCAAAAGAGCACTTCAGACAAAGTAAATAAGAAGGTGCCTGAGGGCTGGGCCTGATGATGGATAAACATTATATATGTTAGTTTTTAGAGTTGCAAATACAATTAGAACATTGACATTTCAAAGCAAGAAAGCGAGTAAGAACAGAAAGACTAAATTTAGATGAGCAAAATGTAGTGCACTTTATCTGAAAAGAAATGTAACAAAATAAAGTTCCTTTTGCAAAATTTCAATAGCTTATGGAAGAATCTTTTTATAATAATTTAACAAATATAATTAAAACTGAGATACATTCATCTTGACTGGTTATTTTATAAGACATATTCTGAATGAGTAATAGAATTCAGTGTATTTTACATGTAGCTAAAAAAAATATTTGGATTGTAAGCTCTTTGGGGAAGGGACTGTCTGTCCTGTGTTTCTACAGCACCTAGCATAATGAGGTTCTAGGGCTCCTAAGTGCTGTGGTAATACAAATAATAAATATACTGTATTTTTTAATCAATTGCATAGCCTTATTCGCTACACAACCCTGATTTCATTCCTTGTGCACTGAATGAAGTAGGGTTCTTGTGGGGACAAAAAATTGTATGTGATCATGTAATTAAAGACTGTAGCATGTGCTACCTTAAGGGCTGAATGAAAATTGTTCAGGCTACCTTAATTCAGGTAATTCCTAACTTTCTAGTGCTTGATTTTGCAACCTTCATGTTTTTAAATGTAGTTTTAAATGAAATTATTTATATAGTGCCACTGTAGTAAATGGCACATAAATATCTAGAATAGATATTTATGCCATGCCCAGCATTGAATTAAATGACTTCTGACAAGTTATTGAAAGCCAGGCAACTGCCAGTGAACTCTCCCACTTTCCATAAGTATATCTTTAAAGAGTGATTTTTATTTTTTAAATTATCCTCTTTTATCAACTAGTATTTTAGCTAGTATTTCTGGGGGCTGGGGGAAAAGCTATGGTGTCGTACATTTCAGACTCAAAGTGGTGAGCGTCTAAAGGAAATTACAGTGACCGTGAGTAAGTGTTCCATAGTCGTGGGCTATATGTTGAGAAAACTGCCCTGCTGTATAACTGAGCTTGCTTAAACCCGAGTTTAGCTTTGCAGAACTCCATAGTTAAGGCAGAAGTGTGAGTCCCCATACCGAGTCTCTTCATCGAAAGAGAATAAGACCCAGCACAGTGCTGTTCTGTTCATGCTATAGGTCCCTAAGACTTAACAGCACATCCTTTCATAAACTGTGTAGTGTGTAGAAATAGGGTAGTATTCTGTTAAATAATGGGCGAGCCCTCTAGTGGTACTCAGTGTTTTATGTTTTGGAATCCACCAGAAACTAGCTAGAGCAGCAGTGTTTATCTAGCTAGACCTTGCATCTTGGTGTATAGTTAGTAAACATGGTTATTTGGAACCCAACTGTGCCCATGTCCTTTTGTCACATTAATGTTTTGTAAAGAGAAAAAGAGACAATAGACAATCACAAACACCATGGAGAGCTTTCATTAAATAATCATGAATATCAGGGATGGGTCAATTCTATTTCTGAGTAGTAGATACTATGTACTAAATTTCCCCCACAATTGGGTACTAAGTAGGAATCCAGAAAACCAGTGATGTTAGTTTCCTATTAACTAACATTAGCTTGTGTTTCTTGATGGCTCCCTTTCCTTCCCCACTCCCAGTTACTGCCATTCCTTACCTATCTCATTCTCCAAATACTCACTTGCAACCGATACTATTTTCTAATAGGAAAATCAGGCTAGACTTGTTTAAAAAAATAGTCTATTAGCAAATTGTGCTTGTATTAATGTTAGCACTACAGTGCTGGAGTCTAAAGTGCATATAACTGTAAATATATATTTTGATTAACTTAAGACATTACAAGGCTGTGACAGTTCTGTTATTCCTTTTGTCCCCTTTAACTTAATAGAAGTTCTAGATTTTAAGGCCAGAAGGGACCAGTATGATCCTCTAGACTGATTCCCTGCATAACACAGGTCATAGAATCTCACCCCAAAAATTTCTGCATCAAGCCTGTAATTTCTGTTTGAGCTATAGCATGTCTTTAGAATGATATCCAGTCTTGATTTAAGGACTATAAGTGACTGAGAATCCAAGTCCCTAAGTAAGTTGTTCCAATGGTTAATTACTCACACTGTTAACAATTTGTACCTTATTTCAAGTTGAAATTTAGATGCAAGTGAAATAATTATTAAAAAGTGGGGAGGACTTGTAGGAGGGAACTAAAGGGTAACAATCTAATGGCAGTATAAGACCTTTCTCATTAGGCAACCAACGTTTGAATTTCCCATCCTACTGGGTTGGCAAAGTGCAGGAAACACTGCCTGCCTATCTACCTATAGTGACTTCCATCAGCTTATCTATAATCTAGTCCTCTAAATGCAACCTGATCTTTTTAACCACATCTTGGCTGGGAGATAGATGGAAAATGGATCCGCTTTTGATTGGCTTTTAAAACAGAAAAGTGGGGGAAGAAGGGAAGAATCCAGAGAAATCCAAAAGACTTTTGGTGAAATCCTGGCCCCATTCAGTTCAATGGCAAACTCACATTGACTTCAATGGGGCAGAATTTCCCTCTGATAATTTGAATCACCCATGTAGTAAACCCTGTTATTTTTATAGAGCATTGCAGTTTATGGCATCTGTAGGGCCTATGTTAGCACGTTTCACAATGTCTGTGGTGGTGTCCCCCACCCCCAAATCACCCATTATTTTATATAAATCCCAATACCACAAACCATAATAGCAGGATATTTAGACCGTCCCCCTTTTTCTTTTGCATAACTCAGGGGTGCTGGAACAATTTGTATACAGTTGTGGGGGTGCTGAGAGCCATTGAAATAAACTGTAAACCCTGTATATGATGGAAACCACTTCAAGCCCAGGGGTGCAGCAGCACCCCTAGTTCCAGCACCTATGGCATAACTTGGAATCTGAGAGGCAGAAGCAGTATTATTTGTATACATAATTGCCTTTCGGGAACCAAAACAATTATTTTGGAAACTAAGATACAAAAGCTGGATCTAAATGATTTTGTAATCTCAGCTCAGATTAAAATGGGTATGAATATAATAGCTACTTTAAGCACCATGTGTTTATACTTGGATTTTGAGACTAGCATGCAGTGATAAACAAACATGAATGAACACAGTAAACTGAGCCTTAGGGCTTTCATAATTCTCGTTATCATGCTTCTTAAAGGGATAAATGATGTCTTCAAGGCACAGGCTCACAGTGGTACTGCTAAACTGCGCTAGCCCAAGAGGAATGCCAGGAGGGACTGTGCCTCAGGTAAAGCAGGAGTAGTGCGCTCATTGCAGCAGATGACGCAGCATGTTCCTTTCTCTGTGTCTGGGCAGGTCTGCTAGCGGATGTTACTTCAATAAAAATAGTCATTTTTGACAAAGTCAATTCAGTGAATAAATCTTCAGAACCAGAATCTCATTAGTGCCAATCCACTAAGAGTTAAACAACACTTCAGCCTAGGGAATGTAGACTAATAGCTCTACAATTGCTGATGGAATGATACAATGGAACTTCTGCCAACATGAATAATCTTGGGTTTTATAAATTATTGATATTTCTCTAGGAAGAACAGCAATAGAGCTTTCATATTGTTGACAATAAGAATTTAGGACTGCAATGCATGTAAAAAAAATAAAAATAAACATATCTCAGGGTGAGATTAGCATTCAGTCTACCAGCTAATCAATTGTTCACTGTCTCTATCAGTTTGACATGGCAGGAATATTGTCCTACACAATGTCAATATCAGAGGGATTTGGGGATTCTCAACCTTCTTAGACCAGGTGAGCAGCACTGCCATGGATTTAGAGGGGGATATTTATGAAAAATCAAGTGGGAACTGTCAAAAGGCCCATTCTGGCCTCCTGCAGGTTGCTGGCAAACGTAAAACTTTTGAACATTGTCCGAAACAGCTAAAGCAGTCCTCATCAAGCAGTTGAAAAGACAGAATATTGATATCTGCGCTTCAGTGAAATGTACAGGCAAAGAAGTGGTGAAAAGAAAGTTGACTATTTTTTGTTCTCACACCACCTGACCAGTTGATCCAGCAAGGGGTAGCCATTGTATTTTCACCCAAAGACCAATGGCCATTGCAGGTTTGACAGGTGATTAATGAGTGACTTATCAGCATTGGATTGTGTGCCGGCTGTGGCCCTCTTACCATCATTTCCCCAGGCCAACGATGTGGCTGAAGATAATTTTTACCAGCAGCTGCAGTCAATCTTTAATGAAATTCTAAGAAGAGATGTCATCATGATCCTTGGTGACTTTAATGCTCAGGAAGGAAAGGCTAACGAGACCTTGGCAAATATGCTTGGGGGGAAATGATATGGGCAGAAGAACAGGAATAGGCAGTTATTGCTAGAATTTGAAACTGCCAGTGACCTAATGATCACTGACTAACTCATTCGTCACCCAAAGATTCACAAGCAGACCTGGTACAGCCCAAAAGGTTTCACTAGGACTGTTGTTGATCATGTACTCATGATGGTTATGGTCAAGAAGGGCTGAATTTGACGTTGACCATCAGCTTCTGCTGGCAAAAGTGTTCCTCTTACTTCAAAGATAACTAGCTAATGGGCCATTGGCTCTTGTTACAACCAAGCTATCAGTTGGCTTTCTGTCCTGAACTGCTCAACATCACTGAAATATTAGAGATGGAGGTTTCACTCCTTCTATCATTTGATCGGGAATGGTCATGTTTCAAGTCATCAGTGCTGATTGCTGCCAGTTCAGTGCTGGGGCCTCAGCCCTTCAAATGTCATCCATGAATCAATGACGAGTCAGTCACTGCAGTTGCAGCTAATAAAAAAGAAAGGCTACAATCTGAGTCTTCAAAAGACACATTTGTTGAGAGTGAAAGCAAAGTCTGAATAGGTTTGGCTTTGGAATGTCGACAAATCATTGTATAAGAAAGATGAGGAATCATGGTGGTTGACTCAGGTAGCCAGTTTAGAAAAAGGCTGCTTCCAAACATCATTTCCTCAGCCTCTGTTCAACTTTGTGGTGTTAACAGGGAAAGGTGTCACCAGCTTGTTCAGTAAAGAATCGGGATGGCAACATCATCCAGAGTCCATGGGATTAGTTGAATCAATGAGAATCATTTCAAGATGCTCCTCAGTTTTCCTTTGCCTGTAGTTCCATTTGAAGAGGGGAAGGAAGCTCCAGTAGACCCACCTTCCTTCAGCCAAGAAGAGATCTGGATCACAGTCTTTAAGCTGAAGTCTGCAAAGGCACCAGGGTTTTGTAACATTACTCCTGAGATGCTGAGGACTGGTGAGAGTATTTCTGTACCATGGCTGCACAGTTTTCCTGACCATCTGGTGTACTAATACCATTCCTGATGACTGGAAGAAGGGGGATTATTATTCTTCTCTTCAAAAAGGGTGCTAAGGCTAAATTTAGCAACTATTAAGGTGTTACATTGTGGCAGGGCCCCCCATGTTAATGTCTCAAATCAACAGTGCACTTTGTGGCAAAGGCCAGGATACTCAGTATGGTTTTAGATCTGGTCATTCCATTGTTGATGAGATCTTTACATTGAGACAGATTTTTGAGAAGATGGATGAATTTAATAGCCCATGTGTAGCCCATGTATAGTCTTTCATTAGGGCTTTGATTCAGTTCATCAAGCAAGTTTGTGGGATCTGATGAGGAGTTCCTGGGAAGACAGTGTCATTGATAGATGTGCTCCATAATATGAATGGAAAGCTGTGTTTGAGTCAATGGCAGATCCCCAGCATGGTGTCCTGACTGCATGGGAATTTGGCAACATGTCTGTCATTGCTGTCATTGTTCAATATTAGCGTTGATGGATAAGCTTGAGGAAGTAGCTGTCCGTGCCATTAAGTTGAACACTGTTCTGCTTTGAGATATCGAATACGACAATGACATTCTCTTGTTGGCTCAGTTTGGTGAATCACTGCAGCTGATGGCCGTTCCAATTGGGCAGAATGCAGCACATGTTGGTCTGGTTATTCATTCCGATAAAAATAAGTCCCCAGCCATGACCATCAAACAGCATCCATCTCTAGATTATAGCCAGCTCTGTATTAACCTGTCCAGATGGGACATCAAGCAGATGGCAACTGGCAAATATTTGGGCAGTATCCAGAAAGTGCTGGAGGATGCTCGAAAGATGTAAACACTCATATAGCAGCAACTACTGCCATATTTCAGGCCCTACAGCAGCCTCTGAGAGAGCCCTGTGACATCAAGCTTGCTATGAAGATGTGGGTTCTACTGTCATATTAATAACTCCTGGGTGAGCAGAGGCAGTGGGAGGTGAAAGACTCTGAAGAACAATACTGCATTTTCCATGATTTCTGAGCCTGCTTGAACACCTGCTCTGGAGTGCAATTATCCTGCTCACTTACTCTAACACTGCTTAATGATCAGTCCTATCATTTGTAACAACAGCAATATAAAGGCCTCATGCAGAGACTGCAAATGAATGTCAATTGTGTTTTAATGTTGATCTGAGAATTAGAAGAAATGTTTGTTTAAAAATTAAACATTGTACTTGAATATTAAAAAAGGCTTTTCCTTCAGAAGTCACACTAACCAGCTGATCTCTCATATGACCAAAAAATAAATGGGAAGAAGATGGATATTTTCACCTGCTAGTGCTGGCAAAGGAAATTTGACACAAGAATCAGTAATGGTCATTGCAAGGAGTATTCTTTAAGGATTTGCACTTGGCAAGAAAGCTGCATCCTGTTCTTTGTGGTGTGGTCTTCTTGGATGTCCATGCCTTTTGTCACCTCAGATAAGAATGACGCAATGTGGGTTACATCTTCAGACTGGCCTTAAACTAAGAGGAAGAAACAATTGCAGCTAGCATATAATGTGGGGGCTTGGCGATTGATTTTTCAGTGTGAGAGTATATTATAGACTGCATCCTCAGCTCGTGTAAACTTCTGTAACTCCCCAGACTTCACTGCAACTATTCCAATTCACACCAGCTGAGGTTCAGGGCCCGTACTTGTGCTTTCTTGTGTGCATAGGCTGTCTGGTGATTTCTGTAAGAAGTCTAAGGTTTTGGTTTGGTAGAAGACTCTTTGCTCTTTGGGTCCTGGTTACCATTATAGATTACTTCTCTCCTGTTTTAATATGACAATTGCTTGATTTAAACAATTCTGGTTTAAATGGGAAGGCTTTGGAAAAAGCAGGACATTCTTGGTTAGATGGCTACAGTTCTGCAACCCCCTTCCCTGGTTCCAGTGACCTTCAGGTCATCTATTACCAAGGTCATCTGTTTCCCCAGCCTTTCACAGAGGGTAGGGGCATGAATATAATTTGAGTGGAATTGGGTGACTAATGTATATATTTGTTTAATACATATTCTTAAATAAAGAAATCTGTCCAATAAATTATTCAAGCGGGGGGGTGGGGCAGGAGAGGATGGGAAGAAGATTTGTTGTGTTTTGAGATCCTTTTCATGATCATTCTGAATACTACTTTTTCCCATTATCTGGCATCAGGTCAGCATGCAAACATCCTCCATCTTCAGCTGTCTGTGGTAGCACTAAGGTCTGCTTCCATCTTCACTGATGAAATCCATCCATTGCTTCTCCTAGGTCTCTTTCGTATCACCCTCTCCCACTATGTTATCTTCACCACGTCCTCTCCATTCATCCTCTGTGGGTGTCCAAACCAGCAGAGTCTTGTTTCCTGGATTTTGTCAGCCACATCATAGACTTCGACTTCCATCCTAAAGCTTTCATTCTGAAATCTCTCTTCATGTATCTTGTTTTACACCATGACAGACATCTCACCTTGAACACCTGTAAGGTGTTGAATCTGCTGAATCATTCTGAACTGATGAGTATATAGCTGTTTGTAATCACTGTTCTATGACTAAAAGCCCAGCTAGGTATTTTATAAATGTGAATAAACACTTTTTTTTTGGCCGGGGGGGGGGGGGGGGGGGGGGAGTGTCAAAAGCACCTAAATCACATTTTGAAAAAATGATTGTCACTTAAGTGACTGTCAGAACCTATCTTAAGAATCAGATTTTTAAAGGTTTTTAGGTGCCTATAAAGATTCAGATAGGTTCTTAATGGGATTTTCAAAACTGAAATGAATGTGAGTTAGGCACATATGTACTTACTAGCACAAAAGCACCAATCTGCATCTTTAGGTGCCTAAATACCTTTAAAAATCTGGTCCTAAGTCACTTTTCAAAATGGACTTAAACTCCTGTGTCACCTACATGTTTTTGAAGATTTTACCTGGTGTACTCATGCATGTACATGCGCCCTCACAGCTCTTGGTCTCCATCAGCTCATGAACTCTAACACAAAGCAGTGTGCATACACATTGAATGAAACCATTGTCAGGAAATCAATGTGAGACTGAGACCTATTTCTATAAAAATAGATTTTTTTAAAATAAAATACGTAATGTTCCATGATCATGTTCTTTTAAAGGCTTTTGCTTTGCATGGGATACATTTGTCACAGTTCCTGGCAACTGTACTTGTATTTCCCCTGTGGTCCACCAAGGTCCATACTCTAGGCTCCTCAGCCATCACCTCTCTTGGGCAGAGACCTGTCTCTTCCTCATGACTGGGATTTTTACAGGCTGCACAGTTCCCTGTCTACACTATATCCCCAGCAAGCCAGACTGCCTAAACAGGCCACAATCTGTGCTTTGCTTTCTCTTTGAAGACTATGAACAGCTATAATTGTCAGAAGTTACAAGTAACCACACGGCCCTTTATAAGCAACACCACACCTCCTGGGTGTGGTGGTGTGTCCCATCTAGTGGCACCGAAACCACTTAGAGAGAGTTAAATGAGTCTGCTTAACAGCCAGTTGGCTTTTAGCTCATGCAGTAGAGGCTCATGCCCTAAGCTCCAGAGGTTTGATCCCGCCCGCCGACGACCGGGGTCTGTCGGTGTTACCCAAGCACACTTATTCTTAACGTTAAAGTGTTACAGAGAAGAAAATAAAAGAACGTATATATGTGCTAATAACCTTACCAGAGATCACGCCCACTTCCAACAAGGCTCTGATAAGAGTCAGTCCTTCAAACCCCACAAAGTTTATAACAGCCTTAGTTCAGAATCAGAACAACCATGAAAAGTTCAGTTTTTCTGTATAAAGCTTGGTCCTTTGATCTTGGCCTCCTGCACCGGGTGATCAGCACACAAAGGCCCACTCCTTAGGGTGTAGCATCAAGAAGATGGTTTTTTGCATTCCCAGAGGTGGGAAATTTACATTCACCTCCTTGTAGATATTTCCCAGGAAAAACACTTCACACATTGTCCCAAAAGACCATTCTTGTCTTCCATATTATAGTCCTCCAGGCCCACAATAATACATAATCTTTGCATTTAATACAATGGACTCCAAAGATACTTGCACTTGATTCAATAAAGTTTTCCAAGGACATTTCAGGAAATAGCCACATCTGTCACAGCATTAAATAAGTAGTCCTTTTCTCACTACTGTAGAGGGAAGAACTGTTTCTCAATGGCTGTCACTCATGGCACAGAATAGCAAAATATTATAGACTTCAATTAAGTTGTATCAACTCACACTCTGTGATTGTGGGTCCTATGTTATGTTTGAATTTGTTTATATTAGCACACTATCAAACTTGAGTATAAAGATTGAGCTTGGTTTTCTTCTTTGACACTGTCCAAATCAGTAATAATACCACAGGAGGCTCTTTTCCATGTACAGGCAGTACAATGGGGGCCCAGTCTCAACCAGGGCCTTTGAGCAACATCCTAATATAAATGGAGTTTCACTGTTGTGAAATAGGTGCTCAAGGAGAACCAGGTCCTAAATCCAAGCCAATTTTATACTCCCTAAAAACTCAGTGATTTATTTTCTTTAGGAAATGATTTTTGTTCCTCTCAGAATTAGCTTCCAATGCAGTGAGTTCATTAATGAAATGGCATCTTTCTACATCTAGCTTTGATTTGTTATTGCTTTTGGGTTGTTGTTGTTTTTAAGTAAAGAGCATTAACAGCAATAATTTATGCCTCAAAAGGGAAAACAAACAATACAAGATGGTTACTGTATCTCTGCTGGACCTGGTAATGTGTATTTCAAGTCCCAGTAATTCAGTGCCTTCAGCAAAACTAATTTGATAGGAATCTCTGATGGTCTATCTTAAATGTCATCAACATACATAGGAGACCTCTGCAGCATCCAGACTCTGTGTTGGTGTCGTGGTAGGGCACTGTGTCACTGCACAGTACCATCTGTTTAAAAGTGCAGGGGAACTTTTGAGCATTCCTGAGGTTCCTGCCATGAAAGCACTGAATAAGACCTCATTAGCCTGTAGCAGTTTCCGTTGTAATCACACTATATTCATGCAGAGAAAATTGCCTGCTGAACAGTAAGTTTTTGACACTGTTTAACACTGGACAGAGGCTTCCTGCAGCTTACGCCAGCAACAGGGAAATCGTCAATTATTTTTACTATGGGAGAATTTATTGAATGCACGTTACTAACTCACCATAAGGCACTATCTAATGCAAGTTAGCACTTCAAAGAAACAGCCTGAATTTGAGAACATCTCTTTTCTTTTTCAACAAATGAAGTGATAGCCTAAAATTATATTATTGCATTGCAGATTACTATTAGATCTGGTCAAAAATTTTCACATTTTTTTCATGAAAAAGCTACTTTTCAAAAATAGATTTTTCACAAACTTTTATATATATTTTTCAATTTCTATGAAATGTTCCCCAACATAAAATTTTGTCCAGTTTTTTTTTTTTATCTCCAAAACTGGTTTTCAGGTAGAAACCATGTTGTTTGGTAAATGGGAAAAGTGTTTAAATGACTTTTTTGATAAAATATCATTAAAAGTGGGTTGATTTCAAACTCTGCAAACCAAAAATTTTAAATTTTATGCAAAACCATTGTTAGTGTTCAACCAGCTTGAATTACTATATTATAATTATGTAAAAGCAAAAACCTCCACCCTACAATTGAAATCCACTGTACTTCAAGGGGAATTCAGGATTATAATTCCAACATCACATTAACAGAGCTTCCAGACTGAGCGGTATTTAACAGAACTGGTAAGAGTTCTGAATAATGGGAAAGATTCTCTGCTGGCATACTTCAGCATAACTTCACTGATGTCAATGTAACTACACTGATTTGCACCATATATCTCTCTTAAACCCAATTATTATACCTGGTTGTGTGGGCAGAGCCAGAGTTTGCATAAATATTCACTATGACAGAAATGGGTAGGACTCACTAATCTACCAGAGCTAAGCATGAATGAGTAAGAACCTCAAATGGTCAATATACCCTGGGGTGCAACCCATTCACTTTAATGACCTTGGATTTTGATTCCTTTTGACATGTGATGTATGTGTTAAGGAGTGGGATGGCTATATTGAAATATGGTTTGCCCTAAGGAAATCTTGGTTTATAGTGTTTTCTTCAGTAGTCATGATCAAACAACAAATATTTGGAATGTTTTACGATGTGTGAAATGTTTCACACTGAATATGCAAAAGTAATTGCTATAGTTAAAATTGATTCAATAACCCTAACCTGTGATATGGTTTAGCAGACAGGAAGGCCCATGTGTTTTCTTCACTGGGGATCACAGTTGTTACCTAAGCCAAGTTATAAAAAGGGCTCTGCTGTAACTAAGCAGCACAAAACATGATGAGGATATATTGGAAATTCTGATTACTGGCACTTATTCCTTCTGTATCTTTGTACCTGTCCATATTTTAATGTCACAGTCAGATACACTTTAATACAGGGGTCTCAAACTCAAATGACCTCGAGGGCCACATGAGGACTAGTACATTGGGCCGGGGGCCGCATTTACTGACACCTCCCCCACGCCGCCCTCGGCCCCGCCCCCACTCCACCCCTTCCATGAGGCCCCGCCCCTGCCCCGGCTCTTCCCACCCCTTCCCTGCCCCCATTCCAACCCCTTCCCCAAAATCCCCACCCCAGCTCTGCCCCCCTCCCTGCCCCCAGGGGGCACAGGAGGGGTGTGGGGTGTGGCGGGGGCTCAGGGCAGGGAGTTAGGGTGAGGGGTGCAGGAGGGGGTCAGGGTGCAGGGTGCGGCGGGGGCTCAGAGCAGGGGTGTGGGGTGTGGCAGGGGTTCAGGGCAGGGGGTCGGGTGCAGGATGGGTGCAGGAGGGGGCTCAGGGCGGGGGTGTGGGGTGTGGCAGGGGTTCAGGGCAGGGGGTTGAGGTGCAGGAGGGGTGCAGCAGGGGTTCAGGGCAGGGGGTCGGGGTGCAGCAGGGGGCTCAGGGCAGGGGTG
>QXTE01000063.1:6639777-6720813 GCA_003942145.1 Platysternon megacephalum
CTGCGGGCCGCATGCGGCCCGCAGGGTTACTGCATGCGGCCCGCAAGCTCCTCATGCCCCCCTCGCCCTCCCCCAATGTTTATTTCTTAGAGCGGCTGCCTGCCTGCCCTGCCCCCGTGCCGGGAATCAGCTGGAACCTGGGGGAGGAGGGGCGCAGGGGTGTGTGTGGCTGTTGCTTCAGGCACCGCCCCCAGCAGTTCCCATTGGCCACAGTTCCCCATTCCCAGCCAATGGGAACTGCTGGGGGTGGTGCCTGAAGCAACAGCCACACACACCCCTGCGCCCCTCCTCCCCCAGGTTCCATCCGATTCCCGGCACGGGGGCAGGGCAGGCAGGCAGCCGCTCTAAGAAATAAACATTGGGGGAGGGCGAGGGGGGCATGAGGAGCTTGCGGGCCGCATGCAGTAACCCTGCGGGCCGCATGCGGCCCGCAGGCCACGTGTTTGAGACCCCTGCTTTAATAGATACTATTGTTTGTGGAGAATTTTGAAATAATAGTTAAGGGGGAAAAACTTGCTGCTTATCTTCTGTAGTTTACTCTTTTATTAACAAAGCAAAACAATCCTGTCCTTATTCAAGTCAAAGGGAGTTTTACCCTTGACGTCAATACAGCTAGAATTTCACCTACAGTGAATTAACTATAATGAAGTTTTCCTTCAATTGAGCTTCTGGTATAAAGTAGAGAACATAAATATGGACACATTTTAAAAACATCTGAGAATGGGCTAAGTTCCGTATTCCATCCTCAAAGGAGCAAACAGATCCTGAGTTAGTATCCAACATGCATCCCTTTCCTATGGCTTTATTAGCGATTTGAAAACAACATGCAGCATAAAGTTCAGCCTAAACTTCCCCTGTGTACTTGACTGTCTTAGAGTCCCTCCACCCATCTCCTGGGTCTCAGAGCATAAGCTGATGGGGCATGGGCATCTTACCTAGTGAGTGGAGCAGGAACTTGCCTGGTGGTTGTGGCAGCAGAATAGAGTATTGGCAAGAGTAGATGCAGGAGTCCAGGTTGAGGAGTCAAGCCAAAAGGTCAGAACCAGAGTCAGGATCAGGAACACCAATCTGAGGGGTAAGCCGAAGGCAGAGTTGAGAAGCAAAGTCAAAGGTAAGTGTCTGAGTTAGAATCAGGGCACAGACTAGACTGAAGTGGGTAATAGTTGAGGTTGGAGCAAAGACTGGAAGCAGGCTGGAGCAGGAAGCAGAAGAGATAGGAGGGCAAGTGTAGTTGCAGGAGTAGTACATGTTGAGCAGCCGCTGTGCTGCTGCGACTGCAAGGTTAAAGTCCGGACCTCACCATTGGGCCCCTGCACCATGAGTGCCCCCTGGATGTTCCCTCCACAACATCTGAGACAGCTGCACAAACTGCAGCCAGTCCATCTCTGAACCGTACCTAGGAAACAACAGTATGCACTCATGCTCCATATGCTTCATTTCTTCACCTTTGTGCCTGCCCAGTTCCTGGAACCCAACAGGAACAAGTGGCGGGAACTCCTACCACCTGTGGAGGGTGAGGAGCCCTGGTAGGCCAGTCTGGATTCCAGACTGGTCCACTGGACCAATGGGGATATTAGTTGGTGGCTCCATCACGAAGCCACGAGCATGGGCGTGTACCTGGTGCGGTTCACAACCTCCCCTTCTGCAGTGAGAGGGAGACCCTGGCGCACATTTACATTGAGTGTGCCAAATTGCAGCCCCTTTTCCAGCTCCTCCAGAATCTTCTCCTGAGGTTTTGGTTGCTCTGTTCCCCACACCTCTTGATTTTTAACACACCCCATCCATGGCCCGTCCAAAGTCACTAAACTTCCTTGTCAATCTCCTCCTGGCATTGGCCAAAGTGGCCGTCCACCATACCAGAAGGAGGAAGCTGGATGGGGAGGTGCTCTGCGACTGTGGGGCCTATTTCCACTCCTCCCTGACACATCTCTTGGCTTCATTCACTGGCTCCCTGGATGCCTTCGAGGAGCAGTGGGCACTGTCCAGGTATCTCTGGTAGGTGTCCCCCTCTGGCTCCCTGATTTTGACCCTGTGACCCTCACGCCTGTCCCTGTTTCTCATTTATTCTCCCCGGTCTTTACTTGAACTATGGGTTCTGTGGTTTCTCCCCTTTGGCTGGGTGAGGGGCTTTCAGATGTAGGTGGGCATGTTGCTGCCTGCCTGCCTGCCTTTGGGAACTCAATAGGTACAATGCTCAAGTAGCAGGTTGTTAGTCCCCCTGCCCAGCAGATGAAGGCTGCAGCAAGTTGGAGATCTCCAGTCATCTCGGACTTTCCCTGCCACTGGGCCCCAGACCTCCAGTTTGTCATGACAGTGTGGTTGCTGTAGGCACACCCACTTCCTCCATTAAAAGAAATCATGCTCAGGCTTCTACCACGGGAAATAACATCTTTCCAACCTTCCTAGCCCTGCAGCGACAGGCTAGTGGTGATGGGGACAGGATTAGTGAATCTGGCAATCCCTAGCCACAAATCTGCACATAGACGGTGGTAGTTAGATGGTCATCTGGCACCTGAGACGGGTGAAATTCGGCAGCTACTATTGTGATTGAGCAGTCCTCTTTAGGATCCCCTCTGCTCACCCCGCATGGGGAGAAGGCTAGAAAAGGTGCCCTAAACCCAGGCTGTTTCATACACTCCTGGCTGGATTACCACATCCAGTGGGATCACTCTGCCTGTGGTTGAAGCTATAAAAAGACTGACTTTTGCTACATGGAATGTTCGCCCCGATGGATAACAAAGATGATATATGACTGGAACAAAGAACTTCTATCATCGCCAGGGAACTTGCGAAATATAATATCGATGTCGCTGCCCGGAGTGAAACAAGGTGCCCAGATGAAGGTCAACTGAGAGAAGAAGGTAGAGACTACACCTTTTTCTGGAAGGGAAAATCTGCAGAGGACAAGTGCATTCATGGTGTCGGTTTTGCAATTAGGAATAAGTTTGTCAGTCATCTTACAGAATTTCCTGTAGGAATCAATTAATGTCTTATGACTCTTCATCTTGAGCTCAGCAACAACCTGTCTGCTGCTGTCATCAGTGCATATGCCCCAACGCTTGATTCAACAAGGATATGAAGGAACAATTCTATACAGATCTTGACAGAGTCTTGACCAACATTCCCAAGGAGGACAAGATCATTCTCCTCTGAGATTTTAATGCTAGAGTCAGGTGGGAGTCAGATCTCTGGAATGTCACTATCAGAAAAGGAGTAGGAAAGGCTAACTCCAACGGCATCCTTCTGCTGAGCAAATGCGTAGAACATGGCCTGGTCATCACGAACACATTCTTTGGACAAAGAAGTATAAGACCACCTAGAGACACCCTCACTTCAGACATTGGCACCTTCTTGACTATGTTATTATTAAAGCTAGAGATCAGAAGGATATCCGTATGACGAGGGTCATGCATGGAACTGATAACTGTTGGACAGTCAAAATCAATATGAAAGAAATTCAACATCAAGTCCCTTGAAGATATAGTGACATGGGAGAAACTTCAGCAGTGTCTCCAAGAGAAGTTTGCCACTATGCCTACAGCTGACGATGATGATGAAAATTTCTGGAAGGAATTAAAGACTGCTATTCTCTTGGCATGTGCTGAGTCCATTGACTATGTCACCCACCATCATCAAGATTGGTGTGATGAGAACGATGCTCAGATTCGGGGCTTGTTCGACCAGAAAATAAAAGCTCATCACATGTGGCAAAATGACATATCACACCAGCAGAAGAAAGAGTCATACAAGCAATTCAAGTTTGAAGCCCAAAGGAAAATCTGTGACATCAAAAATAAGTGATGGCGAGAAAAGGCCAAGGAGATTGAATTTTATGCTGATAAACATGACATGAGGAGTTTTTTTCAGGCAATAAGGGCCATTTACAGTCCATGCTCCCATGGACCCATACCACTCCGAGCCCAAGACTGGTCAACATATTTTAAGGACAGCGAAGCCATCAAAGCTGGCTAGAAGGAACATTTTGAGTTATTCCTGAACCATGAGTCAACTGTATCTGATGTCATTATTGAATCTATACCTCAGACATAAAAGAAAATATCATTCTGACCCTCTCTCTCCACCCTCGAAGGAGTAACATGAGCCATTATGCAAACCAAGAACAACGAGGCAACAGGGTGAGATGGCATACCAGCTGAAGTCTACAAGTTTGGAGGTGAAGAACTGGTAAGGAAGGTCCAACAACTTTTTCTTCATATCTGGTATAATGAGAAGATTCCAGAAGACTTGAGAAATGCTAACATTATTACAATCTTTAAGAAAAGAGATAAGTCGGAGCATGGAAACTATTGAGGCATTGTATTGCTATCTACAGCAGGGAAAATTCTTGCCCGTATCCTCTTAAACTGATTACTTCCCCTTACTGAGGAAATATTGACAGAATCTCAGGGTGGTTTTATACCATCCCGTGGGACAACCAACATGATCTTCTTTGCCTGCCAAATCCAGGAAAAGTCTCTGGAGCAAACTTAGGACCTGTACATACCCTTCATCGTTTTGACAAAGGTCTTTGACTCTGTCAATCACAAAGCCCTGTGGAAGGTGCTGGCCAGATTTGGCTGCCCTCCAAAATTTATTAAGGTCCTAAGGCTTCTCCATGGTCAGATGACTGCCACGGTTCTCTCTAATGGCCTTGAGATGGAACCTTTCATCATCAAAACTGGGGTTAATCAAGGATGCATTATTGCCCCAACCCTGTTCTCCATCTATTTAGCAGTCATTTTGGTCCTTGTTAAAAATCATCTCCCCAATGGAGTTGACATTCAATACAGAATGGATGGGTGGCTCTTTAATCTTCGACGTCTCCGCTTGAAGTCTAAAGTCTTCAGGCCATCCATTACTGATCTTCATTATGCTGATGACTGTGTCATCCTTGTGCACACTGAGAATGACCTTCAGTCCATACTGGATTTTTGTGCACAAGCTTACCGAAGCCTAGGACTCCCACTCAATATAGAGAAGACTAAAGTTCTCTATCAACCTGCGTCAGGCCTTGCGCATGACCCACCACAAATCACCATCGAGGATCAGACTTTGGAGACAGTTGAGCACTTTTTCTACCTCAGTAGCCAACTTTCTCAAAACGCACAGATCCAGCACAGGATCCAGTGTGCAAGTGCTTCCTTTGGAAAATTGCTCCTACACATTTTCATGGACTGTGGCCTATGGCAGGACACCAAGATCCAGGTCTAGAAGACAATTGTTGTTCCTACACTCCTTTATGGATGTGAAACCTAGGTGACCTATTGACAGCACCTCAAGAGTCTGGAGAGGTATCACCAATGATGCCTCCAGAAGATCCTTTGCGTCAAGTGGCAAGATTGCTGCACTAATGCCAGCATCCTCACTTAAGCCAAATGTCACCAGCACTGAAGGAATGATTCTCATGCATCAACTTCACTGGGCTGGACATTGTGTGCAGATGCCAGACCCTTGTCTCCCAAAACAAGTCCTCTACTCTCAGCTCACCCATGGTGAGAGATCCTGTGGTGGTCAGAGGAAATGCTACAAAGAGACACTTAAAGTGTATCTTAAGAAAACTGATGCGGTCATCACAAGCTGGGAGGAACAAGCCACCAATCGAACCCCAATGGTGCCATATCCTCCATCAGGCAGTGGCCCACTTCGAGGAGAAGCACCTGGCCCTTGAAGCTGAAAAGAGAAAGAGAGAAGGAAGGAAAAAGGAATAACTTTTCCCCAGCAGGTAGCTGGCCTGCCATGAAATGTCTGTACCTACTGTGGGCAGATTTGCGGTTCTAGGATCGGACTCCCGAGTCATCTCAGGACCCATATGTAAATTCGTGGTAGATATCATCCTCAAATTGAGGGATTGTCAATGAATGAATGGTTGGGCCCAGCTAAGCTTGCTGGGTTACCTACTGACAAGGCTGGGAGCCAGCTGTGTTCCTGACACAAAACTTGAAGAATTTTTTTGGCCAAAGCTATTTTTGGCACACAAAAAAAATAAATGCAAATTTGATGAGACTCAAATACTTCACAAATTCCTGTCAGTTTCACCCAACTGATCTAGTAGGGGCAAGGGGAAAGTTGAAATGTTGGTTACAACATTTTCAAAATAGAAGGGTTTTTTCCAGTCCAAAATAACTTTTTGCTTTTGCAAAGTTCCTTCAACTATGTTTAAAAATGCTTGAAATCAAAACAAAATGAATGACATTCCAATTCATTGATTGATCTTTTTTTTTAAATTCTGTTTAACCCTCAACTGCTTTTTCCAATTTTTTGCCAGTGAACCAAAAAAATCTGTTCATACATCTCTAGTCACAGATACCTAGAGTGAGAATTTGTCTTCTGCTTCTAAGAGATAGAGCACAGAACTTATAGCCCAGAAGAAGTGGGGAGGGGAGAGGAGGGGGCTGACATGATTTTAAGACACCTTTGTGCCTTCCCAATCCTGGGCTGCTCTGGAGGTTGAAGAAGCCATAAGCATATATTGGAGAATCCTAGAGGCCTGCTGACAGGGTGGGTCAACTGCCACCCCCTTATGCTCCTTAATTGCGCTACAGTATGAGCAAGCACAGCCATTTGCACCTGCATAAACACCTGTTGTGTGTGAAAAATCCTCAAACTGCATACATAACTACTCAGTTTTGCTTACAAATGTGGGGTTTTCTATATACAAATTAATTACGTGCAAACACTGAGGACACAGTTAAGGGGGAAAGGAGGCTTGAAAATGTCTTTGATCATTATAATGTTAATACAGTGATTAGCGCCTGATAGCCTATTATTATTATTATTATTATTACTTTTTTTCCTTTGCAATTTTCATTATGTTTCTATTGCATTCAGAGACCATGAGCGCTCAATATGGCTGATTCAACAGTTATAAATTCCCTTAAATGTTAAAGACTATGTAGCTTCATGGATGATGTATAAAATATATACCTCAAAGCCAGAGGGCTGGACTGAATTCATGGTCTATACCAGTGTTTCCCAAACTTGGGGCGCCTCTGGTGTAGGGAAAGCCCCTGGCGGGCCGGGCCGGTTTGTTTACCTGTTTAACTGCCCCATCCGTGGCTCCCACTGGCTACATACTATAGAATGTACAAAACTATATGTTTTACAAATATACATACCAATTATATTGTGGGGTTATATGCAGTTCATTTTTTAGAAACACTCCAATTATAAGTATTAATAACAATGACAGATCACCCCACTGCTGCCCATATCAAGATTGTCCACACCTCACAGTGGGGCTAGTTGTGAAATTAAAGTAATACTCACTGTGAGTAAGGGTAGAACAATCCACCACAGAAATAGTTAATACTTTTTTAGTAAAATGTACCCTTTCCCCTCACACTTAATTGTATTTCTAATCCCCTAACTCCCTTAATTAAATCCATACTAGTTTAAGTTGTTACAGTCCTCATTTGTGGGTATACATTTTAATCATGATTATATGATGAATGTCTTATGATTTATAATCATCATCATAATCATGGAAACAAATATAATCCTCTACAAGATGCTTAATAATAATTTAAATTACTGAGAACTTAATTATGGATGTTAGGGGACAGAAATCTAATTTACATGCAGCTGAGAGGAAAACTTAGATTTCAATATACTTAAAAAAACAAAAACCACTCAGTGCTACAGTCTTCCTGATATCAGACTTCTGTTTAAAACACTTTGTAATTATTTAATAAACAATTTGGTCCAAATTCTGCCCTTAATTAAGTGTGCTGATTTAGTTTAATTGCAAGTGAAGTCTATGGCAGTTGCATGTACATAACCAATAGCAAAATTGAGACCTTTAAATGCATCTTACCTAAGTGAGTTCTCACTGATACTGGCTCTTTGGTCAATGACTGAAACCTCCACTCAAAGAAAACCCAGGGGGGTGGGGAGGAAGGAGAAATAATGGTCCTAAAACTGAGATTTGGCTTTATGGGGTAATCGCTGCATTGTCCACTGAATCCCAGATCCTGCACTGCGAACTGTGTGCACTGCAGACCACCTCTGCTGCTGTGCAGTTCTCAATGCAGGATTGGAGCCTAAGTGAGAAGGGATTTGAAACTGTGCAGAGGAGTGGCCATCAGGGCCCCGGGGAGCTATAGGGAAATTTGGTCCCATCTCAACAGATCTCTGAGTATCCCTCTAGTTCCTCTGGTACTGTGGCTAACTCATGAGCCATGCTGTCATTCATCCCCATACACTGCACCTGTGTTCACCCTCCCACACCCAATTCTGAACTGGGTAGAAAGCCTGAAGCATAAATTAGCCTGCTATGAGCAGCAGAAACATCTGCTGGTTACTTCACAACAACTTTCACTGTGTTTACAGGGGAGCATGATACAACTCCCTAGTGCTGCCCTACAGCTGTCTAGCTATGCTTCCAGATACCAATATAGATCCCCAAATATTGTAAGGCATCTGGCCTTTCCTAAGGAAAGGTAAGATGTTTTTCTATAGCCATATTTGAATTGTGCAGTAAATTACACCCTGAGTAATACTTCTCACCTGAGTTGAAATTATTTCTGAATGTGCATGGCTCTCATGTTATTGTATGATCGGAATGATGCTCATGCCATTGGTCTATATTCAGAGAGCAGCTGTTCCAGTTATCAAGCACCTTAACTTCACTTTGTCTTCAACAGCAAGTAAAAGCCATTCAACTTAAAAATACCCCATTAATTATAAAAGTATGGGATTTCAAATGTTCACAGCTCATTCTTAGCAGGTTTAAGTAGGAATATCTCTATTGATTACCACGTAGATTCTCAGCTGGTGTAAATCAGGGTATCAGGCCTGTGTTGTTTAATTTGTTTTCCTTTGCAAGCTTATTGGGCCTGATTCTCCACTGCCGTGCAAGTTGTATAGTCACTTACACCTGGGCAAAGTGAGTGTAACAAATGCTGCCAGTGAATGCTGGTTTGGTAGCATTTTAGAATCACTTTTCATTTGCTTTATACAGGAGTAAATGACTACATAACATACAAAGCATTAACTAGTAGGGTTTGTGAATTGTCTTTTAAAATCTTAGTTACCTTGCTCTTGCTTTTGGTTTGTGATTATTCTGATATATTTTAATTGTGGAATGAAATTGTCTTATTCCATTTTCTCATTGTGCACAATCATTCTTTATAATCTGTTGGCTTTTTTTAAATCACTTCTCTTTATTGACTTGATTTTTATTGTGATCTGTCCATTTATCTCTCCAAGGGTTCAAAATCCTTCACTTTAATTCTAGTCCATTTTCATCTTGATTACTTTGCATCTTACTCTTTGTTCCACCCCCTCAAAATGAGTTGCTTTTGTTTGTTTCCCTTCCCTGTATGACATTTAATTTGTTATATGCCAGCCGGTCCATGTGCACATGGAAATCCTTTGGGGGTTTCACTTGCTGCTGACTCTAGCATCAAGCTAGTTATGCTAGTGATAAGCACTCATCCAATTTTACATCAGCATCACTAAATTGAATTAGTTTGGAGTTTATCCTTCTGTTTGTATGTGTTCGAGAGATTAAAAAAGCAGAGAGGTTGGAGTGCTGACCTCTGTCACATAATGCTTCCTCTTTTTTTAAGCCATTTGTTTATCAGTTCCCATGCCCAACCTTTCATCTGTGAAGCTTTTGAGCTTATTAGGAACCTGCCATCTGGAACTTTATATTAGCAAAAGCTTTTTTGAGAAGTGCAAATAAAATCTACTTTCATCATAAACCTTGTTTGTTGAAATGTGTGCTTAAAAACTATAATCCTTCTAAACAAAGTCAAGGACTCAGAATAGGATTTTTCTCATTTTAATCCATGATTTTTCCATTTTGACCTTATTAAAATTATTTTTTATTTCACCTTGCCTAAACCTTTACCCACTTCATTGGTTCATTTAATTAATCCTCAAGTAATCTGATGCTGAAGATTACCTATATAGGAAATGATTTCAGCCTTTATCCATACATAAGAAATTCAGTGGTTGCAATGATATACTTGAAGGGATAAATTTTGACCTTGGATTACATGTCAAATAGGCAAGAAGAACCTATTTTTAAAAATGTATTTATATTTATTTATTTATTTATTATAGATGGGGCTGGGAGCACCACCTATTAGGAAATGTCAGGAAACTTTAATATTATAAGACCCTGTTTTCAGTTGCTTATAAGTTTGCCCAAGCACCAGCTATTTGGGATGAAATTTTACATGCTTGTCTGCCTCAGGTTGTTTGTTTGTTTATTTGTTTTGTTTTTAATAGTTCAGACAAAATGGTTTAACTGCTTCTGAGAATGAGACTAGGAAAAAAATATTCTGATTATGGTTACCTTTATTTTGAGAAGCATGCTTTGGAGCAGGGACTTGGATTTTGTCATGGGGGGTGGCCTTTTTATCAAGAATGTGCCTTTTGTCATCCCTATGAAAATCAGCCCAAATTTGGCCAAATTAGAAATCTTTGAAAAATCACAGTTTACACATGGTCACTAGAGAGTTACTAGAGCTTCTCAGTTTAATTCTCTAAAGATTCCAGCTGTATTGCACGTGCTCCAGCCTGAGGCTGCAGGACTTCCTCTGCAGTTGCTCCCTTGGGGCTTGTCTACATTACCCGCTGGATCGACAGGCAGCGATCGATCCAGCGGGGGTCGATTTATCGCATCTAGTGCAGATGTGATAAATCGACCGCCGAGCACTCTCCTGTCGACTCCGGTACTCCACTGGAGCGAGAGGCGCAGGCGGAGTCGACGGGGGAGCGTCAGCAGTCGACTCACTGCAGTGAAGACAAAGCGGTGAGTAGATCTAATTACGTCGACTTCAGCTACGTTATTCACGTAGCTGAAGTTGCGTAACTTAGATCAATTTCCCCTCCTCCCCCCAGTGTAGACCAGATCTTGGTCTCATGTGGGATGGGATGGGTCTGGGTACAGGCAAGGGAGCTTGTCTCTCCTATGCTTTTGTAACCCACACACCTCCTGGGTGTGGTGTTCTGTCCCTTCTAATCGCACTGAGATCACTTAGAGATTAATGAGTCTGCTACAGCCTTAGCTAAGGGCCATGTGGCTTTTTGTTTATGCAGTAGAGGCTCATGCATTTAGCTTCAGAGGTCTCAGGTTTGATCCCACCCGCTGACAACCGGGGTCTGTCGGTGTTGCACTTTCACTTTAAAATTTTCAAGGAATTTTTTTTATTGGAAAATGCCAGTTCATTGAAAAGGTTTCTCAACTCCAGGATGAAATCTTGGGTGAGGGAGACCCCAGAATAGCCAATACCCTAGTGGAGCATCAGAATGACTTAAATGCAGGTCTCCCACATCCCATGTGAATGTCCTAACCACTGGGCTATTTTGG
Source organism: Platysternon megacephalum (assembly GCA_003942145.1). Classification (NCBI taxonomy): domain Eukaryota; kingdom Metazoa; phylum Chordata; order Testudines; family Platysternidae; genus Platysternon; species Platysternon megacephalum. Next base: position 6,651,098 of record QXTE01000063.1, read on the forward strand.
TGTAGGTGTTGCTGTCTCTGTCCTATCTCTCCCCATTCATTATATAGGGAGCGTAGATGCCTACCTCAGGCTTGATGGACCTCAGTTTTATTCCTGTGATATTTTTCTGGGTACTTAACTTTTAGGGGCCATGATGCTCAGTGTTGCACCATGTAAATCTCTTCATGGATCCCACCCTAAGTGACTGGAGGTTTTGAGAACTCACAGCTCTTACTGGTAAGTTCCTCCCTGATTTTTATATTGAGGAAGGACTTTTTGTCTAGGCACTTATACTACGTGCACTCCCAAGGTAGAGAGCCATCTACTCTGCACCAGTAGATTTGGTCCATAGAAAAGAATAAGCAGATAAGAAATTTTCTTTTATGTTCAGGCCCCATTTAAAAGTAAACCACTTTAAACCATGCTTTTAAATATTTTAACTACCTCATGAATTAAACAGGAGTAATTGTTTTAGCAACAGTATCTGCATGTTTTATAACAGCTTGTTTGAAATATTATAAAATTGATTAATAGAACATGCTTTGTGGTGTAAAATATCATAACTTTGTCTGTAAATCATTTGTTAGCTATTGTATTGTGGAACAGAAGTAGCCACTCCATAGTTAAGAATGAAGGTAGCTTCCTGTTTATGCCTGATTTTTCAAACTGCCCCCTTTGTTAACTTCCCCCAACACACACTGATCTGAGTGGATTTTTTCATGATGGTCTCAGTTCAGAATAGTTATTTTTACCTGGACAGTTTTGATTTAAAAAATCAGGATTTTTAAAATTATGGGTCCTGGTTTTTGGAACAGGATGATAAGCTTTCATTATACGTCCAGAGGATGGAGGGCAAAGGTGGTTTAAAACTAGCTCTAAACCCCCCTTCTGGTCCTGGGGTTGCCCCAGCATCAGAGCTGTCCGAGCAGAAATTAGACCAGTCCAAAGGCTACTCTAAATCGATACCAGCTGCCAGATACCTCCAGTAGCTGTTCCTGCCTCTGATGATCAGTCAGGGATAGGGATATAGCAGCTGTGCTGCACCTTCTATGCCTGTTATGTTTGGGGGGGGGGGGTGGAAGGGAGGGGAGAGAGGAAGGATATACACGCCATTATAGTGACACTATGCCATAGGGAATCCCCCATTGGCAAGTTTAAGATTGACTTGTGGAGCAGTGCATAGAAGCCCTCAAGTATGGATGATTGTGGCCGTTAGTGTTTTGGAAATGTATCTGAAGTTCACTTATGACATTTTTCTAACTTTATTTTGCATATAATGGGTCAGATTCTCTTGTGCAAGGTGTCTCCTTTTGTGCCATTCTGGTAGCATAAAAGAGCTGGGTTTCTCTTAAATTTTTTATTTACTTTTTACTGGATTTGTGTTTTGAGCCTCCTGGATATTTAGAATATGTTTGCGCTGTCTGTTGCCTATATTTATAATCACTCTCCACTTTCCCCTGACTCATGTGAATCCTGTCTTGTGGTGGTGGTGTTGTTTAGAAATGACTTCATTTATTTCTCTCCAGTTCATTAAATTAATCTATTCTCACCATCAAGCTTTAACCTATCTTCCAAATGGGCCTGTCTTAAATCATACAGGTTTGTTTTACTTTAACAGGTTTTGATTTCCAGATTATATTAAATGTAATTATATTGTGATCTCCTGCCCCTGGGTGATTGGTTGTTTCCAGTATGTTTATATTTGTCTTGGTCACTTATTAAGAGCTTGGATTATTCTTATGAGGGTTTCTGACACAACTAGTTATGGAGAAATCATATACTTCATTCATTATGTTTCTACTGTATACCTGTTAATGGCATTTTTATATGCCTTCCTAATCTCATATTTCATTGTAATGACTCATTACTTAGTGAGCTCCAGTGAAAAGATATTTCTGAAAAGTAGAAAGTATTCCCTTTGCTATATTAATTTCTAATTTAGAACCAGACTGTAATTTTAAATACAAGATAGATTATGGGTATATCCCTAGAGAGAGCTATGGGAGGAATAGTGTCTCTAAAAGCATCCTGCTGGAAATGGATAGGTAGCCACTTCAGAGCACTGGTTCAGCTAAGAAAGGTGCACCTCACTAGAGACAAGCCACTGCATTCTATACTAGCTAAAGCTTGTGCCATTTTCAAGTGTATCCCCAATGAAAGTGCACTGCAGCCATCAAGCCTATAGATTACAAAAGGTATGGAATCTTGTGGCGCATTGAGGGTAAGGAGTCTCTCAGGTGATATTGTGCTTGAACTCCTGACAATTCATCTACCTCTGAATCTCAGTCACCAAGTACCCCTCCGAAGGTGCCTTTGCAACACCTTACCAATATTGTACATTCTACTCACTGCTCTGCTGATTGCATTTCACCGTTTTCACAAAGTCCACAGAACAGTTCTGAGGCAATTGCCGAAGCATTTTTTTCACAAGCACCAAGCTCACTTGTGGCACCCTATGCAAATATGAATTAACAACCACCAAATAAGTGTTGTTGGTGTGTCTAATCATAGGCACACTAGTAACCCTAATGAAAGCAATCCCTTCCCACTAGGTAATCTAATCTTGACCACTCTGCAGCATGGTCAGACTTTGCACTGCACTCTGTCCCTTTCAAAGAGATTGTTCGGTATTGGGCAAAGGTTGTCCGTCAAAATGCTAGTCAGTTAATGCTGAACTCAAATGACTGTGCTGATTGGCTGAGAAGTCTCTGCCCAACAATAATATCTGAAATTTATATCAACTGTTGTTCTCATTCAAAAAATAGCTTACAAACTATTGACATGCAGAATTCTACTGGGTGAAGGGCAGCAGGCAGTCGCTTTTTGTATTGAGTCATCTAGTGGTAGTTTTCACTTTCATCTTTAGTCATATATTTGCCCAGTGAATAGCAAAGGTACCAGAGCAATAGCAAACATGAGTCCTGTGTCATGGTAATAAATTTTCCGTTATGAACATAAATGTCTCTGTTCGTCAAATAATCTGCAGCCTTCTTGTAAAGCCCAAGCTCTGGAAGGCTGGTCTGAGCCTTTGGATGTGGGCTAAGGTGGCAAGTCCAAATACATATTGTCATAGGTTTCACCCCCACTCTGAACTTTAGGGTACAAATGTGGGGACCTGCATGGGAACTCATAAGCTTAATTACCAGCTTAGATCAGTATGCTGCCACCACCCAAATATTGGAGTCATTTGGGAAACTCTGTCTTCTCCCCCAAAAACCTTTCCCTCCCAAGTACTATAACCCTTCCCTGGGTAGTTTTGAGAGACTCCTCCACCAATTCCCTGGTGAACACCGATCCAAAAACCCTTGGATCTTAAAACAAGGAGAAATTAACCATCCCCCCTCCTTTCCCCCACCAATTCCTGGTGAGCCCAGATCCAACTCCCTTGGATCTTAAAACAAGGAAAAATCAATCAGGTTTCTAAAAAGAAGGCTTTTAATTAAAGAAAAGAAAGGTAAAAGAAAAACCTCTGGGAGATAGCATACAAGCTGATCTCACAGACAACAGATTTAAAACACAAAGGATGTTCCCCTGGGCAAAACCCTTAGTACATCAAAAAATAGCCAATTTGATTATACCTATAATGCCCAAGACAAGTTACAAAAAGAAAATAAACATAAGCTAATTCCTTCACTAAATACTCACTACCCTGTTTGATTCCTGATTCCTTTCCCTCTCTGGCCAGAACTGAAACTGACCCAAGACAAAGGGAACTTCCCTCCTTACTTTTGAAACATCTTGTCCCCCCATTGGTTCCTTTGGTCAGGTGTCAGCTAGGCTAGGTGAACTTCTTAACCCTTTACAGGTAAAAGAGGCATTAACCCTTAACTATCTGTTTATGACACATATAAAGCCGTTTTAATTGAACTGCTCACTCTGTGTAGCCCTCCATGATTTTTCAGCGACCAAATGTTGCCTTTGTTGTCAAGTGTTTGTGTCAAGGAGTTGTTTGTGTCAAGTGAATCTGTCTGACAGTGGTATTAGCACTGAGTTTTCCCACTCTTAATTGCGACCCGGTTTTGTCCCCGAATGCAGCTGAACTCTCATTATTACATCAGGACAGAGTATGGGCCACATATTATACAGAGAGAAACCTTTGCCAATCACTAGTTTCACTAAACAACCACCTCAAAGTATCCCCAGGTATTTTACGAGGCTATATTAACTATATGTAGGGCTCTCCACTGGCCCACACTTTGTATAATCATTGACACCTGTGCAAAGTGAGCATAAATTGCTTCCATAAGCATGAGTGGAGAATTTTGTTGTGGTGACAGTTTACACCCATTTTGCACAGGACTAAATGATTATGCAAGGTACAAGGCAGTGGAAAAGTAGGTACATCCTCCCACTTCACCAGTTCTGGGCAGTCTCTGTCTCCCTCCCAGAAGGATTCGGTGAGCCACTTTGAACTTCTGTGCAGCTGGGATGATAGAGTCAAGAGTTGCCAATTGCACTCTGCAGTCCTGGGACCTAGCAGGTCTCAGAGTTGGTAAATTAGAGTAGGGCACAGGGACACTCTAGCACATCTCTTTCCTCTGGCTATACACCTTGTGGTGGCAGTGGTGGGTGGGGTATGTCACCCAAGGACTTCCCTTTCTCTGGGGAATCTTAAAAGGCCTGGCTAAGATTTAGGTCTACATTATACCAGGAAGTAGAACAAACCATCCTTACCATGAGTAAGAACCCGCTCCAGTTTATGCACAGGAGCCTCTGCATTTTGAACAGTTCTGTTAAGATTTTATGCAGGAAAATGCTAACAATTATGTCACTTTTTTTGCTTTTCTATTTCACTAGCGTCTACAGTAACTAGCAGACAGATCATGTTTTACCTACAAATGACCTATGTATTAACCATGTGGTATTTTTCATCATATGTTTGTGATTTTAGAAACAAAGTATTTTTAATATCCATGTTTTAAGAGAATTTCCTGTCCTCTATTTTAGTAACATTCTCATCCATCCCTAAGGGAGAAAAAAAGTCTCCCTTTAACAGGCCACTGTTTGCCATCTCCCTGAGTGGTCACTGAGTACAGTTTTCACCGGAGAGATAACATGAGGAGATGTTAGACCTTCTGCTTTATTCTTTGAGTTAGTCAGCTGAGTTGTAAAGCCTAGCTTCTGTGTTCTCTTGGGATAAGTTGTTATGCAGAATCAAGCCTAACCTCTACAATACTGATCAATAAAAAAATACCATAATACCAAGGCCAATAAATTTAATATCGCAGCACTTAAATCAAAGCAGCATCAAAGTGGTGTCACATCTTATATTTCTGATGGGAGGAAATAAAAATCTATATGGGTGAACACTTTGATATGTTTTGCTTTAACTGCCTTTACAATTTCATTTATATACTTTTAATGGTAATATTCTCTGTCCTCTCTTTGACATTAACAGTGAGTTTAGTGCCCATTTATAATAAAAGTGTAAAAAAAAAAATCAGTTTCCTTGTTAATTTGGTGCTGCCCTCTTTCAGTGACTAGAGGAGTTTTCTCCAGTGAATTATGATGATTTATGTGTAGTGCTTTTCTGAGAAGAACTACTGTTCACTAGAGACTAAGCGGAGAAAAAGAAAACCTCATTTAATTTAGGACTGCAGGTTTCATTTGAGTAAGATTGATGTAGGCCAACATCCACTAGATATCAGCTGAGACCACCAAACCAATTTCTCTTACAATGCAGTTGGAATGGGAATTGGAACTGTAAAGTATGTCTAATTGCAATAGCTATCCATCCCTTAGAATGTAGTGTTCCCTACTGTATATCAGAGAGAGTCCACAATGGGGTTACATTTATACATAGAGGCCAGTGCCCAAGCCAACTCTCTTGGCTACACATTGGGGATCTCCAGAGGAAAGGTACAGAAATTGTCCTCCACAAACCATAATATGACAAATCAGGTGCTCCTCAGAGGCTACTGCAGTCTATTGGCTTGATTACACTCTCTCACCTTAGTGCGCCTCTTCCAAAGTGGGGAAGACGGAATAATCCATTTAGAGGCAGTCCCTCTAGCACTAGACTGCCTCTGCCCAGTTTTCAAGTACACTGTGTGTGCTGTTGTGCAGGGATCCCCCACAGACAAGAACTCCATGCTGTGCATGGGTGAGCACCTTTTGTACAGTCCTCTAACACACCTTCTACCCTCTTGCAAGAGAATTCTATTAGTTCTGCTGCCAAAAGGGCCTCTGCACTAGAGCCCTGCAGTGGGACTGGGATCCCGTGGGTCCTGCAGGACCCACTGCCATAACAGTGGGAGTGGGTAAGATGTATTTTGTTGCAGGTGGGATGGGGTGGGGTGGGGGGGGGGAAGACCGTGATAATTTGAGGGAAAGCACTAAATCTCTCGTCAGTTTGTCATAAATAGAATTTTAGCAATGTAAAGCATGTTTTTTTTAAAAAAAAATAAAGGTTTTAATACTTTAAATTTAAGTGAGAGATGGAAAGAGATTTGATACCTATTATAACAATAGTTAACTTATATTTTTACATGGTTTAAACAAGATTTGTTTTATTCTTTTTAGTGGTAAAAATTGTGCCTGAATTCTGTGTGTGTGTGTATTATTTTTACATGTATGTATATAATATTTTGTCTTTCTTTTTTTTTTTTTTTTTTTTTTTGTAGCATGGGGGCATCTGTCTCTCTTATAGGATTTGTGGAATCTAAGGTTTTTGCAGGTAGAAGCGGGATAAAACAGCAAGAAACAATGTTGAAGCAGGTGGAAGAGTGGGTGTTATGGGGCAGGACAGGAGTGGGATTAAAAAAATAGTCCCATGCAGGGCTCTACTGTGCACCCTCAGAGAAAGAGGAAGTAAGCGTATCCCATAAAATGCATGCTTGTCACCTTAATACGTAGAAATAGATGTAGTACAGTTATATATTCTGCATATTTTCCAGAGGAAAAAAATGTCATGACTTTATTAGGAAACAGATAAACATCTTAGCCTGCAGCTTGCTGTGCAAATCACTAGATGTGCTGTAAATTACCCTCCATCTCAGTAAAATCATTTCTCTAGCTGCTAACTAGGATCTCTAATACTGTAACAAATGCAAAATAATAAAGTATCAAATTAATATGGAGAATTTCAAGGCACACCAGGCTAAGTGGATATTGCAAATATTTTGAGACATTTGGAGACATAATAATAAATCCTAGTTTGATTCACAGCAGGATGTTGATGAAGAAACAAGAATATTATTTCTTGCTGGAATAAATTGTACTATTCTGTTAAATAGAAGTACAAATTTCCATAAAAATCTGTAAGCTTTGTTTCGAATTCACATAAAAAAAATATCACTTGGGGACATCATCAACTCTGAAAATACACAGCAAAGAACTGGAGTGATGGAAATTGTTTCTGATGCCAAAGATCAGAAATGCTGAAAGTTCAGAATTGCACAGCTTAGTTAAATTAACATATAATGAAAAGGTCTTTTGTACTTTATTTCTTATCAGGAACAAAGAGTTGCTTCAACTTTTTTTTTTAAAGATTTATAAAGTAAAAACAGATGTCCAATGCTGCTTTGAGTCACATTTAAGCATGTTATTTCTATACATTTAAACTAAATGCATCCAACTCCAGAAGATACCTGGGAGTGATCTGCATTTACCCAAAGGCCATCTTACACTTCTCTGATTGTGTAAAAGGGCAATGAATGGCAATAAATTAGTTGTGTGTGCACATTCCCACCATAAGGCCCCTTACCATTGTTGGAGCACTGTAAAAGGGCTTTGCCATAAATGAAACGCAAGCCCGTCTGTTCCCACTCTTTACAAAAAACAAATCCTTTTAAGGTGTATAAAGACCGAAAAATCCCGGTTTCTCAGGAGAGAGAGCATGATAATTTTTATTAACAGCCTGAGCACTTAACTCAGCCTGAGACTACTCAGGCTTCTTCAAGCATCTAGGGACAGATTTTCAAAGGTAGCTAGGTACCTATTTAAAATACAGTAACTCCTCACTTAACATTGTAGTTATGCTCCTGAAAAATGCAACTTTAAGTGAAACAATGTTAAACGAATCCAATTTTCCCATAAGAGTTAATGTAAATGGGGGGTTAGATTCCAAGGAAAAATTTTTGGGGAAGACAAAAGGCATTATATACTGTACAGTACTGTACTGTACTGTGGTGGGGAGATGCCCCTGGCTTACCCCTGGGGCTCAGGGCTGGGGGTGCAGGGTCTGAGAGGGAGTTAGGGTGTGGGAGGGTGCTCAGGGTGGGGTGCAGGGTCTGGGAGTGAGTTAGGGTGTGGGAGGGCGCTCAGGGTGGGGGTGCAGGAGGAGGCTCAGGGCTGGGGCAGGCAGGAGCTGCAGAGCACTTACCTGGGGCAGCTCCTGTTTGGTGCAGGGGGTGTGCAGGTGGCTCTGCGCAGCGTGGCACCGCCCCCATGGCCGCGATTCTGGGAGCTGCCCCCCCACCCCCGGCAGGCAGGGCCACCCGGAACGCAGGGGCTTTAGGGGCTGCAGGACCCTGGGCTAAGGGGGCCCCAGGGCCCTGGCCTGCAGCTCAAAAGCCCTTTTCGGAATGCGGCCCTGCGAGCACGGGCCGGAGGACTCAGGAGGAGCAGGGGCAGCCGCGCAGCTAGCGGCCAGAGAGAAGCGGCGCTTTCCCCTTCAAAGCGCCGCTTCTCTCCAGCCGGCTTTGAAGGGGAAAGCGCTGCTTCTTTCCAGCCGCTGGCTGCGTGGCTGCCCCTGCTTCTCCTGAGTCCTCCGGCCCGTGCTCGCAGGGCCACATTCCGAAAGGGGCTTTAGAGCCGCAGGCCAGGGCCCTGCAGCCCCTAAAGCCCCTGTGTTCTGGGTGGCCCTGCCTGCCGGGGGGGGGGGGGGGGGTTCCCCCACTCCCCCCCCCCCTCCTTCCCCGAAAGTCCTAAGCGGTTTGGCGGTGGGGGGGAGGAAGGGGGGGGGGGGAGGCGGAGAAGAGGAACTTGTGCCATGCTCCCTTGTAAAGTCAGCCAAACGACGTTATAAGGGAGCATTGCACAACTTTAAACGAGTATGTTCCCTAATGGAGCAGTGACGTAACTTCGAAACAACGTTAAGCGGGAGGACGTTAAGTGAGGAGTTACTGTAAAGAAATTAGGTTGCAAATAGGCACCTGGCCCCAAATCCTCCATGGCCTCTAACTTCCAGATGCCTACTGGGATTTTCAAAAGTACCTAAACAGGCCAGGTGCCTAACTCCCATTGGCCCTATCTGTACTCGCCTCAATCCTTTCAAAATCTGGCCTCTAGTTCCACACTTGATACATTCAAAGTCTTACCACAAATATTATCATAATTGCTCTCCTATTAGTAAGTTGGTACCTATCCAAACATTCCCCATTTTCAGCTACTCTTGTTCCTCTAAAACAACATTGGCCAACTTTGAAACAACTTAAAACTGATGAATAGTCTTTTAAATACTTTGCAACATCACTTAGAGTTTATTTTGGTCCTGTATTTATCTGGTTAGTTTTTCCAGGGCTTGCCTGCTAACACATCTCATTTCAAGCTGATTATGTTGTTACTTCATCCAGGTGCTACTAGTGTCTCAGTGGTACAGCATGTGCAGCCATATTTTCAGAAGTGTTCTTTAATTTAAGCTTCCGAGAATGTTGCCCTAGGCAATGCTGATGTGTGTGATGATCCTGCTGCCCTAGATACAAATTCTCTCATTCCTCTCTCTGTCTGACTGGACAAATAGAGTTTTTACCTTTTCCACCTGTATGAACATGTATGTGAGATGACTCGGGTACAGCAAGTAATTCTTAATGACTGCTCCAATGCTTTTAACTGTCTGGTTACAGAATATGTGACCATGGCACTGCTGTGGGGGTAATGACTCTTACTGCCTTCCACATGTAGTGGTTTCTGAAATGGAATGGAATGCCCAGCTGTCAGTCTGGACAGTGGTTGTGTACATTTTTCTGTAATAAAAACATGGTTTTTTGTTCTCCTTTTCCCTCCCCCCCCCCATCAGGACCTCAGTCTGCTGGGTCTCTAGATAGCATCGCTAGCCTCCGTGCCATGATATCATGCTGAACCATCCCCTCTGACCAACAGCCTTAACACCCAAGGCCAGTGGACCTACTGCAGCGAGGCTCCTAAATGCTGGACAAACAGCATTCTCGTTGGATACCTGGATTATATAAAGACCCCAACAGGAAGAGGAAGCTGTCTGAGCAGTAGGCCATTGCCTTTTAGACCACCTTGCCTTATTATCTTTGCATAAACTTACCTTGCTGCCCTGGTGTCTTGTTTGACCCTCCTTTGTTGCATTACCTCTCCTCACCTTCCTAACTTGCTGACCCAGCTCTCGGATTGGATTTTCCAGCTACTGACCCCTGTGAGAAATCAAAGCATTGTCCGAGACTGCCTCTAATACTGATTAACCTCCCAACACAAGAAATAGGCGTCACCAAATGAAATTAATAGGCAGCAGGTTTAAAACAAACAAAAGGCAGTATTTCTTCACACAACGCACAGTCAACTGGTAGAACTCTTTGCCAGAGGATGTTGTGAAGGTCAAGACTATAACAGGGTTCAAAAAAGAACTAGATAAGTTCATGGAGGATAAGTCTATCATTGTCTATTAGCCAGGATGGGCAGGGATGGTGTCCCTATCTTGTGTTTGCCAGAAGCTGGAAGTGGGCAACAGGCAATGGATCCCTGGATTACCTGTTCTGTTCATGCCCTCTGATACACCTGGTATTGGTCACTGTCGGAAAACAGGATACTGAGCTAGATGGATCTTTGGTCTTAACTCAGTATGGCCGTTCTTATCTACTCGACCACCTGCATACACTTGACCACTTCTTAGGCCATCAGATTTGGCTATCAGTTGTTACATTTCCCCCATCTTTATTTGCATGCCTGGAGTGTGATGTCACTGTCTAACCATTGAATTGCTTTCAACGGGTCGAGTTTTATAAATGATGGGAGAGGCTAGTATATGGTGTCACTCTGCAAAACAAGCTGGTTTTTAAAAGTAAGTTTTTTGGTTTTGGAATTAAGCAGCATCACATCAGCAAATAGCAAATTAAGATTGCCTAGTTGTCTAAGGTAGCTAATAACTTTCCAAGATGATCATTGTAGCTTACCCGCCACATATATTTCTGTAGAACCTGTGTACAACCTCTTGTGCATTGGAGATTTGATTGGCTTTAATTTTATCTGAATTAGCAATTAAGCCATCTTTTCTCATCTTCTGTCAAATACAGATAATTTCTTTGATGATCACTTTAAGTTCCGTGTAATTTTTTTTTCTCTTGTCTTCTCTGCAAAACTGTACTAAGTTATTCATTTTGGTGTTTAAGGTCCTTTTGCTCAAAGTCAATCATCATCCATTATAAAATTCACCTTGTAATCCCTCAAAGATCTGTGAAATAGTTATTTGAAATACCTCAGGAGAAGAACAGAAGTTTAAATGTATAACATCCAAATGATATTGGATGTTCAGGATATTGATTCCTCATTCGGTCTCTCCATTAGCATGCCATCCATATGACAGTGTACTGAGGGCAATACTGCAGTTCTCCCCACACTCAGACTATGTCTCCAGGTTATATCATCCCCTTTTTCCCAACTATATTTATTCAGACGATCCAACAGGGTTTTGGTTCCTGCTATAGACTTCCCTTCAGGACTTGTGACCAGTAGGTAAATGCAGTGGCTCAACACAGCTTCTTTGAAACAAGGTATCATTTATTCAAACAATGGAAAAAGGGATTAAAACAACAAAAGGCCTAGACACACATTGTCATACCTAATAGCTGAGGTAGGTCTAACTTACCCGCTACACAGCAACATCTGGGAGTGGAAGTGCAGTGTATCCCCAGCAGTCACTGCCTTCTTCTGACCACTTCTCAGCATTCGGGCTGAAGCTTTGAACTCCTGTGAAGCTCTTTGTTTCATTTTTCCCACTGGAAGAGCCCCTAAGGTCTCAAGCTGAGACCTTCCACCATTCCTGTGAGTCAGCCAGAGTGTTGATTCCCCACTGGACGAAGTAGGCATCAGAGGAATTAACTCTTATTAATTGAGTTAGGTGTTGTCTAGCCTTCATGGCTGAGCTACAAAATCATCTAGGATTCAGTGATCCATATAGCTGGTCATGCTACAATAATCAAACAAATTATTATGAATATTGTGTCTCTCTCTAACATACATATCTTCCACTCTTTTCACAGATGGATTTTAAAATCACTTTACCCAAGAGCTTGACTCAATTAACTGCACTTGCCAGAGTGCATCTAAATCCAAGAATTTTTGCCTCTGTTCTGAGATTTCAGTGGCCACTCCTTCAGCAGTTTTAATCAGTCAACGTTAACAAACCACGTGAATGCATGAGGCTGGGTTGTCTTTGCTGCAGCCCCTTTCTCCACATCCCTTTATTGAATATGCAAAAATCCATTCTTAAAAACTCTAACTTTCAACAAACCCACCCCAAGACAGGCTCCCACTAGAAAAGCAGCCTATGTTCTCTCACAACCTCCTGGGCTTTAGAAGAGGTCTCTTGTTTAAAGCTCTCTCTTAAGCCTCCTTTGAGTGGGGGGAGGGGTTGAGCTAGGTAGGTGGCAGCTATGGCTCCTGGCTCAAAATTATACACAGGATAAAGCACTCCTCTTGTTCTGTATTAATAATAAATAGTTGAGACCTAGGCAGTTCACTTTGAAAATTATACTGAATAATTTTATCGTGTGTAATAAAAAAAATCCATTATAAAATTGGTTGTCAGTTTTCAAAGTAAATTTCTACAGGCATTGAACATATGTAAGAATTAAAGACGCTTCATTTAATAACTGTAACCTCTTCTAAAATATCTGATATATCTAATATTTGCATGGTGCTTTTCAGCTGTAGCTCTCAAAGAACTTAATAGACTTTAATGACTTTATCTCACAATACCCCTGTGAGGTCGGGAAATATTATCCCCATTTTACAGATGGGGAACTGAGGCACTGACCCTTTTCTGACTAAGTATTTATCTGGTCCTCATCACCATAGTGCCTTACTGTGTCCATAAAGGTTACAGATTTTCTGCAGAAAGCTCAGAAATTTCTATTTGTGGACAGGAATGGAAAGTAAAATATTACTAGAATCAGTTAAGCTTGGTTACAGTATTATAAATTATCTGATTACCTGATGGACCTAGAATCTTGAAAATATCTGTGATGATGTTCATTCAGACGTCTATTCATATTACATTTTCCTTTCTGAGTAAAAGAGTGATTTTGATTTAATCTGATTATAACATTATTCTAAATACCATTTACAACTGATGTTATACAATTGGATTTTCATAGAGCAATCAGATATAAAAAAATATCCAACCTGGCTGCCTAAAGAATAGTCTTTCTATTTTTCCTCATCCCCAAATTCAACTCTGAAAACTGCCTCCTGTTTGTTCCTACAGTGTTCAGGAAAATAGGACTTTGAGTACATTCTCTGTAAATAAACTAGATTGTACTAAATAAAGACCTAACTGGTATTATCCATTTTTTTTCCCTAATGAAAACAACTCAGCAAAGCACCAAATATTGGCTAACCACTGAGGCAAAGGGTTTGTAGTGATGAGTGCCATTGAAAAGCCCATGAGGAAATTAATCGTTCTGCATTCTGTGCTGGATCTGGGTGATGCATAGTAATTAATGCAGGCCATACATTGAATAATGAGGATTTTAAAAAGCTAACCATGAACTCTATCCATGCTGTGCACTGAATGAATGCTGTTGCAAAAAGTAATATATTGTCAGGTAATTAAACAATGCATATGCACAATGGGGTGTACAGGCAATCTTAACTTTATCATCTGTTAATTTTTGAGTGCTTGACCTTGTAACTTTAATGTTTTTTTAATGTATAATTTTTTGTGTGTAATTAGAAAGAGATAGCGACAGGTTAGTTATATTCATGTTGTTAGTTGTTTGAACGCATTACTTGCATTTACCAAAGAAAGACTCCATCTCAAGAGTAAAATTCACTAAATTCTTAACTCATTAGATGTCATTTAGTGCAAGGCTATCCCAAACTGATTTATAGTTAAAAAGTTACAGGCATCAGGATTCTCTGATGCAGTATAAATGTTTTGTTTCAGTATTTTCAGATATTGCTTTTCACAAAATAGGGATGAAATATACTTCAAAAGGATTCTACATACCACTTCTTATAGATTTCATTTAAACAATAGTGCACTTTGTAGACAAAAAATATGCCTGATAAAATTGTTATGAGATAAAATTGTATATAACAATGACAATTTCTGGTGGAAATATTGCCTTCTTGTGGAAATATAATATTTGTTGCAATATATATGAGAAACAGAACTAAATTAATTTAATGTTAGTTTTTTACCCTAGCATGTGCATAGTTTTGCTGTCCACCTATAGATTATTTTTGAAGTCTCAATAAGAAAATTAAATTCCTTTAATCTGTGTTTCCAACAACTTTTCTTTACTATACTTTGATTTAAAAGGAGCTAAATGTGATTGTGTGTTAAGGTACCATACTCTCTGAAAGAGTTCAGTTACCCTCATTTTTCAAATCTTACACTATTCCATCTGTCTCTTAGATTTGGTAGAAAGAAATGTCTAATCTTTACATTGAAATTTAGCTGAAAATTCACATCTTTTCTCCCTAGGAGAATGGCTGTATCCTGGTGAAGCAATATCAGGAAGATATATATTTATCTTCTATGGGAATATAGGGGGCCAGAGTGTGATTGTCTCTTGCACAGGTGTACAACCTCCTAAAAGGGTGACAATAGAGGGAGGCGGCAAGTTCAATGCCCCCTTCGCACAGGCACGTGGAGCTGATTGGGTGCAATGACCATATGTCTACATTTTGAGCTGAAGTTGTACATTCCAGCTTGAGTAGACATACCTGTGCTAGCTCTCATTGAACTACTGTGCTAAAAATAGAGCATAGTTGTGGTGGTCTGACCAGTGGGTGGGAGTACCTGCCCTATGTACCTGTTGGAGACGCTAGGTATATACTCGGGTGGCTATCCCATACCGCTGCCTGCATCTCCCTGGCTACACTGTTTTATTGCACTAACTTGATCAGAGCTAGCATAGGTATGTCTCCTCGATTTGGAATTTACACCTCTAGCTAGATGTGTAGACATACCCTAAGGGGGAGCAGGCTGAGCATTTTTAAAAGATGGTGGAACTGTGCTCCAGGGCACATGGGAACAGACCCCCAAGTCTCTTTCACATTGCTACACTGCCTGTCAGAAGGAACATGCTAAATTATGTACACTTAACATTTATTTTTGTTACAGCGCACACATTGTGGGTGCCATTGCTAGTATACATTAACTATCTCTAAAACCGTATGTTATAACTTTTAAAAAAATACATACTTTATATTTGGATACTGTTTGGTGTATGGAGGTTTTTTTATGTTAATTCTTTTAAACAAAAATAGAGGTTCTTTCTATGAATATAAATTGATGATTTTTTTTGGACATATCTAATTTATAGCAGTTCAGGTATAAAGACATGGAATTTGAATATCTCTTTCCTCCTTCTCTGGAATCTACATAAAGATTAATCTCCCAGATAAATAATGTTGAGTTATCAATCATTTATGCTTCTAAATGTCAAAGGCATAGAACACCCCATGCAGTAAGATTAAACTCTTTGGTTGTAAAGAAAGAAGTATTTATCTCTCAAAGAAAGGAGGAAAAACACTTTAATCAGATTTACTTTAAAAATGCCGGGGGGGGGAGGAAATTTCCCAAGACAATAAAACCTGTGCTGTTGTGGTAATATAAATATATAGTTCAGCTATAGTCATGGCATTAGACAACGGGAGAAATCACAATGCGGCAGAAGGTAGAGGGGCTGTTAAGAGGGATGCTTTACAGGGTCTCTCTGTGCCAGTAACGTGGTGGGCGGAACATGAGGAAAGATAGGGCCGACACCAAAGGATTAACCCTTGCAAGGATTCTTCTGCTGTTACTTTCCCTCCTCCCTTCTTGCGCTCTGTTGTGCCAAGGTAACACTGTCAATGTGGCTTTTAATGTGAACAAAAAAAATGCTTTCAGACTCTTGGCAGTTACTGTTTGCTGGAAGATGAGTTCAGAGCAGAGTGGGATTTTTAACTGAATTCTGTATAGATCTGACATGAGAAGAATGAATCTAAACTGAACAGTTGTCTGTTCCATTGCCACAGAGAAAATATTCTTATTTGTCTTGGGGTTCTCTGTTTATCATAGAAAATGTTTTAACTTCTCCAACCTCTTCCTATGCCTACTCAGACTAGTTGGAATAAATCCTCTTACCAGCAGATGGAAATGAGAAAATGTGAGGAAACCAGGCTTTGGGGATGCTGTGGCCCTTAAAAGAGGGGGTTGATAGGCTGACCATGATCAGTTGCTTCCCTATTTCCAGGAGCAGAAGTCAAATCTGTCCTCTTGTAGCCCCATAGTACCTTTATCTGGAGCTAAATACTGTCATAGTTATTCCTTTTGGAGCCATGAATGAGGCCTTCCAGGGACTCCTGTCTTTTAAAAACTACCTTCCTTGGATCAGTTGTAGCTACAAGCTTATTTATGCAGGGGTTACCAATGGACCTGGGATAAAAGTGAAGATCTAGATTTGAACTTCTTTGAAATTCATACGTCTTTGTATATGAGTTTTTGATTTGAGGTCATCTCTGATAGGGATGCATTTCTTTTCTTCAGAAAAAGGTAGTAATTTAAGTTATATTCCCAATTTGCTTCCCAATATAACCCTGATATTCTCCACTAAATGAAAACTGCTTCAATATTATGTTAATTAAAGGGATTTGCTGAATAGATTTCCTGTACCTGCAAGCTGTTATGGGGATGGGACTGCTTTGACTCACTAATTCCCATTCTCATTCCCTATGGCTCAATGAGTTCAGATTTTGATCTGTTACAGGGGGGTAAACCCAGAATATTGCCAGTGCAGTCTGGAATTACTCCAGATTTTGAATGTAACTGCACACAATGGGAGTAATCACGACAAAACTTTAAAATATATTGTCAATTGTGGAAAATATATATTTTCCACAATTGACAATATATTTTAAAGTTTGGTATATATATATACACACTTCCGCATCATTGTCCTAGAATTTGACCACTGGTTTCAGCAGTGGTGGAGAGATAGCTAGCAGAATGAATGATGGCATGCTGTAACAAGACAGTGGGATCACATATACAGTTAATACTAGATTTAGGCCTATTGGAGGCTTCCAAGATATGGCCTATATTTAAAATGGGTCGTGTTGCTATGTCCAGTCACCAGTTCAAAAAAACACCCATATACAGGAAAGTTCTTACATCTCACCGAAGGGGCTGGTGAAGGATCCCAAACTGCCATACAAGCTTTCATAAAAGCTCTTTCTCAATGTATTTTTATAGCACAATCTCATTGTATACAACCAGTTAATTCAATTGCTTATTCTTTGGGGTTCAGATGCTCTATTCTCCTCTTGGAGTGCTTGGACCCTGAATGTCACAAACATACAATAATATTTGCATATGTAGTGTAATCATGGAGCCATGATTAGTGGCTCTATACTTCCGTGTGTGTGTGTGTATGGTACATACATACAAAGATCTTGGACAGGCCACTTATTTTTTTTTTTTTTTTTTAATTAACAACAAAAGCCCTGATCCATCCTAATGTGCATATGAGGTAGTCAATTTGCGATCAATGGGATTCACATGTGTAAAGTTAAGCATATGCTTAAGTGTTTGCAGGATTGGGGCCAAAGTGATTATTCAATCTTCTATTTCTATTTATGACTCTGAATCAAGGAGTTGCATGCTCCGTTGGAGAATTGGAGATGGTTAGCTGGAACTCCACAAGGTTTACCTTACAGTTTCATAAGTCCCCTGTTACTCTGCTGTGGATTTTTTCCAATACTAGGTAAGATATGGTCCTAAATGCATTACAGCTTTGAAATACATTAAAAATGATTCTTGCAGTCTTTTCTATAAACTTACTCATTTCAAATGAGGGAATCACTAATGACCTTTGACATCAAATTCAACAGCTCATGGAGCATATAACTTTACAAAGAAATGCATCATTCTCAGATTACAATTCAGGACAAGTAACACATTAGAAAGACCAAGAAGTCTGTTAGAGATAAAAAAGATCAACTAGCAGCCAAAAAATAAGGTAGATGTGGTTTTGAGTTAGTAAAGCTAGTCTTTATAGGTAGTTTTGTATATAATGTTTTGGCTCAAAGACACATTGCCATGATTCTGTACATTTTTTTCTTTGTGCAAAGTTGGATTTTTGAATAGACAGTGGAAATAGAATTCCTAAAATATTTCTGACCCATATTTTGAACAATTTAATTAAATTCACTGAGTTTATAGTAGGGAAGAATTTCCCAGAGTGTACAAGTTACAGGTTTGATTATTCTTAAATAATATACCACCTAACCTTATCAATTTTGAATTTTAGTGGTATTGAGAAACATAAGATCACCTAGAAACAATAAAATAAGATATGGTGGAATAACCTAGCTGGACAGTGGTTCCAGTACAATACAAATGAGTAATGGTCTTGAAACAGAGTAGCAGATTAGAGTTCAGAAGGTACAGTATTTAACAGTGATAAAGCAGTGGACCTGTGCTCATTGGGAGATATCATAAAACTAATTTAATTTTAACACAGAAAATAAATATATCTTGGGCAGAAGTAGAAGCAGTTTCGACAAGTAATGTTGCCCAATAAGGGAACAGTCATGGGATGACACTGGACCTTTAAGAGGGAGAAGGGCCAGTGCACTTGTACCATATTAGATGACCCAAATTAGGCTTTAAAAGAGGACAGCTGTGCCTGGGGAAGGGGGTCCAGTGAATGAGAGCTAATGGGAATTAGTGAGTGAATGGGAAATAAGAGTGCTCAAGTCTTCTGGCAGGGGCAGGAGGTGGAGGTGAGCTGAGCCTGCCTGCAAGGTAAATGAGAAATGTCTTTGGGGGTTTGTACCCCAGGATGAACTGAAGAGTTGTTTTGATATGTTTGGATAATCAAACTGCCTAAAAGAGACTGTGTGGGGCAGTAAATCCTTTGCAAACTGGGGAGAACTCCTGCCTTGTTACAGGAACAGTATCAATACAATGTGAATTAAGGAACCGATACAGAGTCCTATTGGCTTATGTTAGTGGCAGAAATAGTATTTGCTCTTACTCCTGTTAGTACTACAGAACCAGTGCCTCTGGGGACAGAGTGAGATGGATTCTTCTTCTCTAGTGTGTGCATCATGAATCTTACTGTTAATAAGTTCCATTTGGAGAATCTTTGTCAGTGGTTGTGTGAGCTTCAAGGAGGGGCGGGCAGAAAGTATTAAGGCCAAGACTTTTAAAAGTGATTAATAGTATTGGGTGTCTCAGTGCCTAGGTGTCCAGTTTGAGGCCTCTTTGAGGATCCTTCTTTGCCATCTTGGCCCCATTGAAGTCAATGGTAAAACTCCCACTGATTTCAGTGGGGAAGGATTTCATCCCTGGTTCTCAGAAAGTGCTGAGCCATTAAGTTGCCACCAGCTAGGCACCTGAAATAGGGTAATATTTTCAAATGATTAGTTATTTTTTTTTCCCCCACTGTCTCAACCGATATGAAGCAAAATCAGGTTCTTTCCTTCTCTAGCCACTGAAAAATGCAAAGCAAAAAGGACTGTTCTTAAGCATTCTATAAATGTAATGTGGATAAAACTGGCTTTATTGTGGCAAGAGGGTATACCTTAACTTGGGACAGCTACCACTTCTCCATAATCATGACGAGATCTGACTGATTCCTGACAAGTGACAAGAATTATGGGCTGTGCACATTTTATTAGAGAAAGCAGCGAGAAGACTTATCAGTTGAAATAAATTCCTTTGTATTTTAAATAAGACCTGTCTATTGGAGTTTAAAGATAACTTTAATGAGTTCATTTGAATTTTTAGTGTATGCAATTTGAATGGTGAAGTAATCCAAAAGAACCACTGTGGGTGGGTGGCAAAAGGAAATGCTACTTTGCATTTCCTTTGTTTAAGACCTATTTTAAAAAAAAATTAATCTTACATGAAACTAGTTAAGAAAAACAGTTATAGATTGAAGTAATTTAGAAACAGATGTTAAATAGTTAATCTTATAGCTGTTACAGAATTTACACATGATATCCTAATGAAAAAAATGAACTGAATTTTATGCCTATTTTATGGAGGAGGTCAGGCTAGATGGTCATAATAGTCCCTTTTGGCCTTGAAATTAATGAATTAATATTTTCCATCAGTAAGATATTTCTGAGAAGGTCATGTACAGTTCTTTTATTGCATCAGAATTTATGTATTGAGCTTTTTATAATTGTTAATGTTTAATCCTGTAGGTGTATAGGAAAGCAGCAAGATTGTGTTTTCTCTGCACAGAGGGAGTGAGCAGAGATAAAAACAGAAAAGGGTTTGGGCCTTGGACTGAGGGGCCCTGCATAAGCCTGGGAAGGAGGCTGAAAGAGTCAGTGAGTTGGTTGTATAAGATAGTCACAATACCCTCTTTCGTGTAAGACAGCCAAGTCCTGTGAGACAAATAGTGATTGTTACAGAGCAAATAAGGCAGCCTTGGAGAAGAGAACTGAAGCATCTTTGTTTGGAACTAGTGTCTACTTTGTTTAGAGCCTCAATGCTGGTAGTGATGGAAGAGGGAAAGTGCTAGTTTAGCTTTATAGTCAATGGCATGTCTACACTTAAAATACTGCAGCGGCATCGCTTTAGTGTAGACACTCACAACAGTGATAGGATAGATTCTCCAATTGTTGTGGTTAATCCACCTCCCCAAGAGGCAATAACTAGATCAGTGGAAGAATTCTACTGTTGACCTAGCACTGTCTATACTGGGGGGTTAGGTTGGCATAGTTAAATCTCTCAGGAGTGAAGATTTTTCACATTCCTGAGAAATGTATCTATGCTGATGTAAGCTTCAAGTGTGGACCAGCCCTGAGGGCCAACAAGAAGCATTACTAACCCAAAATCCTAATGGAGATCTTGTTGCCAAGGGAGAAGGGGGCTGGGTAAAGAGTGGCGCTCATTAGAGATTTCATATACAACTTAATTTTGTTGGAAAATGCTTATTCAGTAAAACAAAATGTTTTGCTGGATATATTGGAGATGCAATAAAATGTTCATAGAAACAAATCAGAACCCTGGGCCACTCTACCTTGCCCCTAACTTTGGGGAATAGGCAAAGCCTCTCTCGCTCCCAGATCTGGAAGGTTGCAGTGGAGGCAGTGTGCCTGAGCTGTCTGCTTCTCTAACAGCCAGGTTGGAAGGTTCTTGTCAATTACATTTACAATATACTTGCCCGAGGGCAGCCATGAAACTAAATAACCCAGTTTTGCTTCTCCTTTTCTGTGAAATGTTTTTTGATGTTTCATCCCATTTCAGGATGAAACTTTCTTAAAAACCATGAAAAAGTCACATAAAGGGATTTCCCCTTTAGCGAAGTATGGTTTCTATGTGGAATTTTTGTTAACCAAGAGAGGGTGGAGTTTTGGCTTTGCTACAATCCATTGCACTACTTCTTCTTTTCTCCTCTATTAATATCCAATGAGGGAATAGGAGGCCGTGTCTGCATTCACTTGGAGAGAAGGTAAGCATGATGGGGTACATGATGCTTCCCTCCCACCCCATCCTTAGTTACCTGAGGAATTGCACACTCTTCTTTTAGTGTTCACTTGTAAAATTCAAGTCTCCTCCACCAGCACCTGTTCAGTGCAACACAACAGTCCTAATCTCCGTGACCTTCAGCCTCTGTTCTTCAGGGCCCAAGAGGAAAAGAAATCTCTTCCCTGGGACCTCCTTCAGTCTGGACACAATTATCCCTATTCTCTTCCCCACTGGCCCTTTATTCCTGCCTTTTATCAAGCTGGTAGGCTAATGGGCCAATTCATTCCTTAACTTCTCCAGCCTCCCCCATCTGATTAACTCATTTCTCCCTATTTCTTCAATCAGCTGTTGCTTAGGTAAGTAAGTGAAGCTACAGAGATCAGAGTACTGACTCATCTGTCAGGACTCATCAGTCTGCCACAGTAAGTTACTACAGGAAATAACCAGAAATTTACTGGGCATCTCTTTTTTCCTTCCTTCCTTCCTTCCACTGATAAAAAGATCCCAGAAAAGCAGCAGATCGACTACTTTTCCTCTATGTAGGAAGAAAAAGGCGACAAAAAGGGGCCCTCATACTGTATTGGTCTTCAGTAGTTTTTTCCATTGCAGTTTAATGGGGTGGAGGCAGGTCTGGATGTTGTCAGTGTCATGTATCCATTGGCCAAAACCCTGTGTAAGGAATACTTAATGGGACCTGGGAGACTGCAGTACTGGTGGAGTGACCGCTGGTGCTTCACACACTAGTTCTGGGTTAATAGTCCTATCCCAATCAAAACTTATGTAGGTCTCAGGCAAGTAACACTGGCTGTTTGTTCAGGTCCAGCGGGCAAGAATATCTCCTTAATTTGGGGGAGTTATACAGGAAGTGCATGGTTAAGGTGACAGTAATGATGATGATCCCAACGGAGTGAGTATTGTAGACAGTACAGTCTCTGTGAAAGATTGTGATGCTGCAGAATCTATATAAACAACTTGTCACCACTGAGACATTCTCCTCTAAAAATGGGACGTGAAAAATAATCTGTGGGACTGTAACTCCATCGCACAAGAATGTAACTAAATGATAATCTTCTTGATACAACCTCCTATCCCATTTCTGACCCTTTTTCTGGTAGATGTTTTCCCTTGCTGTGTCTTTTTCTTTACCCTAATACTGGCTTTCCCCTTGAGTGTTTAGTTTACCTCATAAATGTTATATTGCTGGAAAAATGTTCCAACTGGCCTAATTAGTATCCAATATAATGCAATAAAATTTAGCTCACAATTAGTCATGCAGTCTCCTTGTCAATGTGCAAAATAATAATAAAAAAAAAACCCACAATATTTTAATCTCTTTATACCAAGATTCTCTGGGGTTACAGAAGTGGATTAAAAATATTTTATCAAAGATACCAAGTCTGCTGAATGTGCTCTTGTAACACTAAACAGTTGGTAGTATCTTCATTTTAGGAAATAAAATGAAGGGGGGGGGGGAAGTAGCATCGTTAGAAAGTTGCATGATCTGGTGTCAATACAAATTGAAATCAGCATTTGTCCTTTTTAGAAAGAGCCCTTTGTGTATCAGATTTGCCTTCTGAGTGTTTTGTTTGTTTGTTTTTTGTTTTGTTTTTTTAAACACTGCTGTAAGTTGTTTGTTCCATTCACATCTGGTCTCTCAAACAGATATTCATTAGGCATATGTTTTCAGTAAGAATAAAAGGACAAATGTTGAAGCATTTGTCATCTAAGATCAAAAAATATGATTGTCAAAATGTTAGTGCGCTCTTCTTCTGGAGCTGGTGCTGCATCTGCTAAAGATTATTCTAGTTAAAGAAAGAAGCACAATAATATTAGAGCTGGATAAGATTCATAGCAAACTATTGAGTCAACTTTCTCACTTTTCCTTCCACAATATGTTAACAAATAGCCTTTTCCTCTTCAGAATCTGTTCATGTATTTTAAAGCATGCTCAGTAATTAATTGTGCTGTGTAATTTGGTTGTCTGTTCCTATTGTGTGACTGGTCATCTTTCTCACATGAAATGTTTTGTTCCCTCATTGGTCAATGTCTCTGTACTGAAGTGTGTGTGTGTGTTGGGAGGTTACCCAAAACTGTTTCCCTTTTAGTGGCTGTGAAAATCCCAGCCTTTATTCACAGGGAATGTATAGAGCAAATCAGAGTTAGAGAGCTGGACTGGGGATATTTAAGGAAATTTAATACCATTTTATTTTCCAGGCCAGTGAATCAATCCCTGATTGGAAAAAAAAGAAGTTATTTTCATATTCTGTTGTGTTCAGGTTTTTAAATTACTGCAGACAAATGACATAATCTTTTGTTACAATAACTATCTTTTAGCTCTCTCGTGATGAAGGGTTTTGGCTATATAGATAATAGTAATGAGCAGTACAGAGGCCTGTTCCATCTGGTATGGTGACATTATCCAGTTCCTGCAGCTTTACAACATAACAGATGCTAAAAGTGTAAGTAATGACACTATGTTGTAGTAGTTTTTATATCTCAGGAAAAGATCAGGATTACTCATGTTCTATCCACTTCGTTCATTTGGCCAGATGATAGCGATGGGTGTCCACATTTTTCCATTCAATGGCAGCATTGGTTACTTCACACCTAATTCACCTTTGAGCAGATTTTAGCTGCCATCCTGATCATTGTGCGTATGACCCAATAGGGGTCACAATGTTCTAGGATAGCATTAAGATGTAGTTAATTGGCAGGGCCTGATGAAATTCACTCTAAGGTACTTAAGGAACTAACTGCCACCATCTTTGAACCATTAGCGATTTATCTTTGAGAACTCATAGAGGATAGGTGAGGTCCCATAGGACTGGAAAAGAGCAAATGCAATACCTATCTCTCTTAAAGGGGAATCAAAGATGACCTGGGGAATTACAGACCAGTCACCCTAACTTCAATACCTGGAAAAATATTGGAACAAATTATTAAACAATCCATTTGTAAGCGCCTAGTGCAGGGATCGGCAACCCTTGGCACGCGGCTCGCCAGGTTTGTTTACCTACCGCGTCTGCAGGTTCGGCCAATCGCGGCTCCCACTGGCCGCGGTTCGACACTCCAGGCCAATGGGGGCTGCGGGAACCGATCCCTGCTTTAGATGCTAGTGTTTCTACTGCACAGACTACAGGTCTGTCGCATCTTAGGCGCATTTAACATGTGCGATTTCAGCTTTATGCAGTCGGCAAAAACAAGAAAAAAACAAAAAGAGAAAAATAACAATTTAAATACTGTTTCTGTAGGGCGGGTGATTCCGCTCACCATTATACTCAATGTAATTTTGACTATACGCGGTTTTCGCTTTAGGCGCTGACCGCAGAACGTAACCCCAGCGTAAGATGAGACAGACCTGTACAGATGCAGCCACTGTGACATCTCACCCATGCACTGCTGTTTCTTACAGTTCCACTTGTGCTTTTCCATGACCATGCATGTCTCTGTAAGAATGTATCATGTTACTGAAATAACGGTGTGTCTGTGTCCTGACTGGACTACATTAAACTCATACGGTGCAGTTGGCTCAACATGATTAGGAATTAGCTAGCGGAATGAGAGAAGGCAGTACGTTTAGGTGCAGCACAAGTGTAGCTGAGTCTAATGATAACAGGGCAGTTAGTGAGCAGAAAAGCTAGATGCAAATGCAGTCTGCTTTTGAGGTTTCTTCCTGCCCCCAGTTCATCAATAGGTGTAGGGGAGAACTCATTGAGAGGGCAGTTTACGTGTGGGTTTCCCCCAGTTTGAGCCCTACTCAGCTTAATTCCTTATGCTGTCTTCATAATCCACTTTCATCTTTTGAAATAGTGTTTTTAAAATACAGATCACAAGAAACAAAAGCAGCTAAAAGCTGTTAGGAGTATTTAATGGTGCTTATAAACACTCCTGTGAAATTTGCTTGATGCTTATGGACATCCTTATTTACAATAGCAATTTGTACCCCACAGAAATTATCTTTACTTGTATGGATTTTCCTCAGGAAGCAACTTTATTCATTGAGATCTGAGCTGTAATATATTTTTCTGTCAGTCCTGAATGCAAAATGAGTGGAGATCTTCCTTTCAAGAACATTAACTAAATTTGCTGCCGCCTCCAAAAAAAAAAGGGGGGGGGAGTCATTTTCGTCTACTTCGGCATTCTCACTAAGCCTACTGCAACTCAGTTCTTTAAGACCCTTTCTACACAATCTGACCCCTCTAGGAGGTTTATATACTCCCTCGTGTACCCAAGAAGCAACAATGGGGTTAGTATAGGCAGCAGGAAATGCACAAAAAGGAGGAGATGATAGCTGCTATAAAGATTGCTCTTTCACAAGGGAGAAGGCTGGCTGAGGGAGATAGTAATGAGACTGTGTTGCCTAATAAAGGAGCTAGTAGCAAGGGTATTGAGTTTTAATCCTGTTTAGTTATATTTCTGTTAAATGTCTCTGAATGTTTTCCCTATCACTGTGTTCATAGTGAGTTCATATCACTCTTCTAAAGCATCAAATATTTCATGTGTCCAGAATTGAAAAAGTTGCTGAGAGGAGTTCAGCCTCATAATCTCACCACCACCACATACATGTTGTACTTTTCAAAGGAATAAATGGCAGTTTGGCCCTTAACTCCTATTGGAAATCAATGAGTTAGGTGCCTTACTTCCATTTGTGCTTTGGAAAATCTCTGCTAAGAAGACACAATTAAGAGAACATTTTCTTTAAGTTCTAGCCCTGCCACTCAGGGATGTACCCATCTAGGTTTTATTCTAGGATTAGGGCCAAAGAGTACAGAAATCCCCACATTGTAGCTTCCTGAGTAGGACTCTAATTGTCTTGTTGAATCTGTTATCATTTTTCAAACACAGCTGTGTTTTTTCCAAATAAAATCAGTGTTTGCGGCCTTCCCCACCCAGAACATTTAAGTTCATGTATTGCACCCAGTCCTTCTTGTCTATATACTACACATTTTAGGGTGGCTACATTTAAAGGGTGTTGAAGAAACAATTAGACTATAATAAAACTCCCTGAACACTTGGGGTGAGGTTGCTGTAGTTATGATTTTTAAAATATAGATTTTTTTTTTTTTATGTGCCAGATCCTCAGCTACTAAATATCAACACGTTCCATAACAGATATTCTAATCACTTAGGGCAGGGACTGTCTCTTTTTCCTGTGTCTGCAGGTGGCCTAGAGCCCAATGCTGTCCTCGTCCGTTACTGGGGATCCTAGGCACTACTACAATACAGACAAATAATAAGAGACTTCAGTGATGCTGTGCTCATTTACACTAATTGAGAGTCTGGCCCAGCAGTTAGAGAGAGCACTTTCCCCAAATGTATCAATAGAAAGAGTTTGCCAGAAAAGAACCAAAAAAAACAACCCCCAACAACCTTTTGCTAACATGCCAATCCTCTCCCTCCCATAAACATTAAAAGATTCAGTGAGAGGATAATAAAGTAGACACAAAGGTATGCTAAAATAGCCAACATACTTGTAATGGACATTAAATCAATTATTTATCTAGCTTCTGGTCAATGTGTAAGTGGGAAGGAAGTTGTAGGTTTATATCACAAATAAAAAGGTTGCTGCAAGCTCGCTCTTCTGCGATTTAGAAATGGTATGGATCCTATATTGGTGTTAAAGATAAGCATGTACAATGTCCCACAGTTATGAAATCATGCAGCAATTATGGTCTTTTTCTTAGTGATAAGCTGTGAAGGTTCTCTATTATCTTGCTACTTTTCATAGGGAGTCGTCATCTGCTGGATATAACCAATGCTCTGCTGCTGTGGTTGGGATCAATTTTGTGGTGGGATGGGGGGTGGGAAAGGTTACCTTACACTGTGTCTCAGTGTAGGAAATGCTGTTGAAACACTACCCTCTTAAATCGATTAAAAAACCACTTATTTGCCAAATTATAATTTGTCCTAGGTGTGGTATAAACCGGATAGAAGGAATGGTTCTTGTCGTGAGGTGCTCCCATCAAAAACATCAGAGGTTACGCTCCTGAGAAACAGTGACTTTTGCATCCTAGAAACCTTGTCTAAACTCACTGAGGATATATTTGCCAAACATAGTGTGCATTGCTTTGAATTCAACCTAAAAATGATTATATCTATTTATTACCAGTGTAGCATTGTTCATTGTTGTATATAAAACATCCCTCAAAAACTCCTTAAGCCACCATATATCAGAGGGGTAGCCGTGTTAGTCTGGATCTGTAAAAGCAGCAGAGAATCCTGTGGCACTTTATAGACTAACAGACGTTTTGCAGCATGAGCTTTCGTGGGTGAATACCCACTTCTTCGAATACCCTGCTCACAGCCCAAGAAATTGAAGAGTTGGCTTCTGCTTCTGCAGTGGCTGTGGTAGTCTCCTCCTTTTTCCACTCTGGTTGCCACCTGAGGTTCTACCCACTTACTTGAAAGTGTGCCTTTGCCTCCAGACTCTCCTATCTGCAACCGAAGAATGGCCTGTTTGCTTTCCTCCCAACACCCTATCTTACCCCGCTTTATCTCCACCATTAAGATCTGGCTTCCAAATCTCTTTGCAACTAAATCATTCCATTCCAATAACTTGATTACACTCTTCACTCCCATTTTAAGTGTCAGCACCTGTTTCTGTTTTCTTTACATCCTCCATCTATTTTTGTACCTTCAGCTGTGGGCAGACCTTGGCCTATATAGAGGAATGCTGGAATTTCTCATGAATAGCTTCTACTCTTACCAGCAATTCCATATAAGCAGAACATGTCTGAAAAGATAGGACATCTGGTGTAGGCTGGCTTACACCCATACACCAAATTATTCTGAAATGGTCCTTTTTTCATTAGTGACAACCCCAAATATAACAAAATTCAGCAGGGAGCAGTGGAAGCCATATATGACAACAAAAATAACAATCCTGCCCACAACCAGGAATGGAAAGGATTATTGTAGACCTAAGCCCCAAAATGTGATCAATGATTTTCACCTCTACTACTCATGAAAGTCACCATCACACATGACTTTTATGGGCTGTGCTCCAGGCAAAGGCTCTGACCGTATAATGGTGCCTCACTGTAGTCCATCTGGTAAATCCAATGGCAAGTGCCCATCAGTCATCGCTCAACATAGTATTTTAACACATGCAGTAAACACCCAGTGTTTCCTTTCGGCTACAAAATGGTAAAACCAGAGATTCCAATCTTCAATTAATCTTTGCAGGCATAATAAAATAGGGTGAAAAAATCCCTCCAGTTTGCCCATAAATTTTATCTTACTGTTATTACAGTGCAGCTTCAGTTCTCACTGTTTGTTTTGATAAGTCACTTCACCTTTTTAAATGAGAAGAAATAAATCGGGCTGTCTAAAAACTGTTTCTAAAAGGTCAAGGTGTTTTGTGAGAAGAAATTAAAAAGAAAAAGCTAAATAAAAATGAGGGAGAAATGGGTCTTTAAATTAGGGGCCATTAGCAGTGATGCTAGTGCTATAGATTTTGCTCTTTTTAACTCCTTGTGAGATCTTACCTGAACTGTGAAGTGTCAAAGTAAGGAGGCAAGCAGTAGTCCTGGTGTAATACATGAAGTAATGTACAGTGTTCCTTTCTCTTTACTTGGTAATAAACTTTTAGTGAACTTCCATGAATCTTGGCTTTTACTGCTCAGGTCTAATAGAGTGAATCAAAGCAAAAGTAGCAGCTGCAGACTTACACTGCACCTGTAATGAAGAAAGAGAAAATCACATTAGATTAAGGTTTGTGTTGGATTACTTACTTTAGGGTTTTTATGTTAATGATGACAATTTGGTGTTGCAATTAAATAATAATATAAAGTTTGTCCATCCACAAGGTCCTTATTTCTATTACTTCATCATTATAAAGGAGCATAGTCAATATGAAATCTAGTTACTTTTTTAAAAGGCTAAATGTTGTGGGGGGGGTCCCGTTCCACACACACACACACACACACACCCGGCTCCCCATTGCTTTGTAAAATACCTGCACAAAGACAAGGGGAAATAAATTGGAGAAACAGTCAAAGTTATGGCACACACAGTACCATAAATAAACTGGAAAATATAAGTTTGCCCCACTCAATCTCTTTTTCATTTATAGTAATCTTAGGTAGTACCTGCAACAATAGTAGTTAAAAATTGTTCAAGGGAAGTCTGACTTTTTTTTCCGTTAGGCTTCATTTAAGTTGCTGAATATCTATCTCAACAGAGGGTTTTTTTCCCCTTTGTCACAGACGCTACAAATGTGTGTAGCTTTTTTAGGGGAAAAAAAATTAACATGGACAGATGGTGCTTATGCAGCCTGGTGAGAAAAGTAACTGTTTTCCTTATTCTACTATGATTATGTTTACACTGCACGATTATATCAGGAAAGTAGGCAGCAAATAATCATCAACAGAAGGTACAATACACATCCCAGATTATAAAATCATAACATCAAAACTTGAATGGGCTTATTAAGAAAACGAAGTTGGTTCATAGACCTATTGCTAACATTACTCTAGCTAAGGATTTGCAATATTTTTCTTAGCACAGAGACGGTTGCTGATTATGAAGCAACTGACATCTAATTTCTTGTGTTTCTTGATATAGAAAATAGACTCATTTCTTGGTGAGTCAATGCATGTGTTCTGCATAAAGTTGCAAAAATATCACTGTGGGCTCTATTCTTTTTACTTTTTTTTTTCTTCTTTTTAAATTTGAGTGGGAAATTTTCAAAAGTACAAATGAGAATTCCTCACCCAACTTCTACTGAAGGTTGTGGGGAGTTTGAGTGCCTAACTGTCCTTTGATTTAGAAAATCTGCTGGAAAGGCACTGTCCAAGAGCTCTTGTCCCCCTGCCTTTACCTAAACATAGAAATAATGCACACTTCAGATGGCATAGCCTCCTAACAAAATCAAACCTTAATTCAATAAAAAGTGTTCTGGAAAATGTTCAGCCAACAGGTCCCTCTGTTATGTCAAGACAACTAATGAATGTGCATTTCATTTGCTTGGTACTGTATGTTGGTAAACTGACACTTAATGAAGACATTGTTTAGGAATGTCATGCAAAATTCTCCATGGAGGTACATGGGGCACAACCATTTTGAATCTAATATAGCTGCCTGGGGTGTAAATAAATTAGTACAGAATCTGGCCCATCATAATTATAGATTTAAGATGCACATTGAACAGCAAACACAACATTTAGTTTATGCCTGAGCATCTGTTAGTATGTGCCTGCAATAATTATTTTACTATAATGGAATGTTTTGAAGAATACAGGACAAATTATTTTGTCTTCTCTTCTTCCCTCCTTCCCCCCCTCTAGTTTCCTCTTTTTGGCAGCAAATTTGACCTAAGATGAATGGTAGACAATAGAGCACTTTTCCTTGAACTCTACCCTGTAGTGCCTAGCCTCACTGACATTTTCCTTATCAATAATGTTTCTCAAGTCACCAATCTGAGAGAATCAGACTGTGTTAGAATGTTTCTACCATTAATAATAAACCCACTGGCAACATCCTGACATTTCATCAGGCACATCTATTACTGTTCGCAGTCAAAGGCAGAGTATTCTGGTCTGCTTGGCATTCAGCTAAGCTATTATAGAGCATGACAATAGATTTGTGAGCAGTTTTTTCCTTTTTTTTTCCTTTCTAATTTCTTGCTATTGTGCTACTGAAATATTAAACTTTTGCAATGCACTGATAATATACTGAATTGTAGTGTATGTCTGTATCACTTTCTTTGATTATTTTGTTTTCCCATTTGGGGATCCTGGGGACTTCCTTTCAGGAGCTGTTGAAGTCACCCAAGAGTTTCCCTTACTTTTCACTTCCCAGGACTGTTAGCTCTAATGTATGAAGTGTTGTAACCTTGTTGGCCCAGGATATTAGAGACATAAGGTGGGTGAGTTGATATCTTTTATTGGACCAACTTCTGTTGGTAAAAGGGAGAAGCTTTCCAATTCACACAAAGAAGAGCTCTGTGTAAGCTCTATAAAGTAGGCATATTTAGAGTTAGTGAAGAGGTATGGGCTGCAGTGTTTTCATTATGCATATAACACAACTCTGAGGTCACTGAACCTGGTGAGCTTCCAACTCCTGGAGAATGAAGTTCCTTCTATTGCCTTTTATTTAAAAGTTCTTGGAAATTCCTGTTTAAAAAAAAGCTACATAAAGAGAAAGTTAGTTGCATTATTAAACATTCAGAAGTCAGATAATGGTTAATGTGCAACCTCAACTTTGCCCCTTCTGCATATGCCTTATGAATGATGATCTTATATCATTCAGTTTATATTTTTTCCCACTACTTGGTACAAATAATTTATTTCTCATCTTAGATATACCTACTAGTGTATGGTGGGAAATAGGGAAAATGTGCTGACAGATTTAGAATTAAATTTATTTGAATTTTAAAATGGTATCAGTGGCACTTAACACAACTTGCTATGAATTTCCAATACTCATTAAAGTCATGTCCTTCACCTTATGGATCTGGGAAGTCTAAGCCCTGGCCTACGAGTTTAGGTCGAATTTAGCAGCGTTAGATCGATTTAACCCTGCACCCGTCCACACGACGAAGCAATTTTTGTCGACTTAAAGGGCTCTTAAAATCGATTTCTGTACTCCTCCCCGACGAGGGGATTAGCGCTGAAATCGACCCTGCTGGGTCAAATTTGGGGTAGTGTGGACGCAATTCGATGGTATAGCACTCTCAACTCAGATGCACTGGCCAAGTAGACAGGAAAAGCCCCACAAACTTTTGAATTTCATTTCCTGTTTGGCCAGCGTCGCGAGCTGATCAGCACAGGTGACCATGCAGAGCTCATCAGCACAGGTGATCATGGAGTCCCAGAATCGCAAAAAGAGCTCCAGCATGGACCGAACGGGAGGTACTGCATCTGATCACTGTAGAGGGAGACGAATCCGTGCTATCCGAACTCCGTTCCAAAAGACGAAATGCCGGAATATTTGAAAAAATCTCCAAGGGCATGAAGGACAGAGGTTATAACAGGGACCCGCAGCAGTGCCGCGTGAAGTCTACCAAAGAACCTGAGAGGCAAACAGCCGCTCCAGGTCAGAGCCCCAGACATGCCGCTTCTATGATGAGCTGCATGCCATTCTAGCCGCTGCCCCTACAACTACCCCACCCCTGTTGTTCCCTCCTCCCGCACCCCTCCCAGGCTACCTTGGCAGTTATCCCCCCCTTTGTGTGACGAATTAATAAAGAATGCATGAATTTGAAACAACAATGACTTTATTGCCTCTGCAAGCGGAGATCAAAGGGGGGAGGGGAGGGCGGTTGGCTTACAGGGAAGTAGAATGAACCAAGGGGGCGGGTTTTCATCATGGAGAAACAAACAGAACTTTCACACCGTAGCCTGGCTAGTCATGAAACTCGTTTTCAAAGCTTCTCTGATGCACAGCGCGCCCTGCTGTGCTCTTCTAACCACCCTGGTGTCTGGCTGCGTGTAATCAGCGGCCAGGCGATTATCCTCAACCCCCCATCCCGCCGTAAACGTCTCCCCTTTATTCTCACAGATATTGTGGAGCACACAGCAAGCAGTAATAATGATGGGAATATTGGTTTCGCTGAGGTCTAACCGAGTCAGTAAACTGCGCCAGTGAGCTTTTAAACGTCCAAAGGCACATTCTACCACCATTCTGCACTTGCTCAGCCTATAGTTGAACTGCTCCTTACTACTGTCCAGGCTTCACGAGCCATGGGAGCAAGGGGTAGGCTGGGGTAGGTGCGACCGCGCGGTGCTGCCGACTGGGAGAGCAGCCTGAGGCAGAAGCCTCCAACTGTCATGATATTCCAGGCAGGACTGAATCTCCATTAGACGGAACTTAAAGAAGAGACTGACCTGGAGTCATTCCCATTTTTGTCCAGGCGCCCCTGACTAACCTCACCGAGGCCGGCCAGGAGCACCCACGGGATGATGACGACTGCTAGCAGTCGTATTGCACCGTCTGCTGTCGGCAAGGCAAGGGGATGCTGCTGTGTAGCAATGCAGTACCACGTCTGTCAACAGCACCCAGGAGACGTATGGTGACAGTGAGCTGAGCGGGCTCCATGCTTGCCGTGGTACGTCGTCTGCATGGGTAACCCAGGAAAAAAGGCGAGAAATGATTTTTTGCCGTTGCTTTCACGGAGGTAGGGGGTCTGACGACATGTACCCAGAACCACCTGCAACAATGTTTTTGCCCCATCAGGCATTGGGAGCTCAACCCAGAATTCCAATGGGCGGCGGAGACTGCGGGAACTGTGGGATAGCTACCCACAGTGCAACGCTCCAAAAGTCGACGCTAGCCTCGGTACTGTGGACGCACACCACCGACTTAATGCGCTTAGTGGGGGGGACACACAATCGACTGTATCAAATCGATTTCTAAAAAATTGACATATTAAAATGACCTAATTTCGTAGTGTAGACATACCCTCAGTGAAGTCAATAGGACCACTTGTGACTGAAGCTGAATGTTCATATACCAGTATATGGGTCAGGCGGGTAAGTATTTTTTCTTCTTCTTTCACATGCACATTAATTGGGTAAATGTGGTACGTGATATATTTGCTGCTCAGGCTCAGAGACAGGTTACTTGCTCTGATTACAGTACAACAAATCTAATATTCCTGTGGATTCAGATGTTCGATGCTGAAACATATGTATTTGAAAAGCTGACTTCTTTTCCCCTGGATAAGGGTCTTGCTTTGGTAATAAAAATGTTTGCCATGTTCCAAATGCTTAAAACCTGCATTTGGAAACATGTTTGTGGCGTCGTCCCCCACCCCACCCCCCATTCAGAAGTGTGCTTGTAACTGCGGGATGTTCTTTAAGCTTCAAAAGATAGAAGTGAGCCATATACAGTGAAAAACGTAATGCAAATGGAGTAAAGAGCATTATTAGTATGCAACCTCTGAGATCTCGATGAATCCTGAACACCACCTGGGATGTGAGACTTTGTCACTTCATATAGCCCCACCCACCTTGGCCATGTTCTTTTCCTTCCCCACCTTATTTCTTCTTGTTCCTATCCCTCTCTTTCTGCCTTCTGTCTAATAAAAGTCTGGCTTGGCCAGCCAAGCCTGTGTATTTTCCGACACTGCTGTAAGCTTGTGACTAGAAAGATAGGTAACAGAAATACCCCAAATATCCTGGAATTGGCCTTCAGCAACAATAGCTCCAGGTCATTTCAACTACTTACTACTACTTATTTTTCTGTCCCCTCCCCCCCCCACCCAAAAAAACCAATTACTTTTAATTTTAAATTATTATTTTAATATCATTTAAAACTGTTAAATGAGTAGGGAGAAGGGGGTTCTTTTAAAAACGTTCACCAGCTAGAGGGAAAGGAAATAAGAATGCTGTTAAAATGAAAGCCTTAATATTACATTTCCAAGGTTTTTATTGTTTTTCCTTTTCTGTATATTTAAATAAAAGGTTAAAAATATTTTTGAATGGTGTTTGTCCCATGGTACTATTCAGGCTCAGGTTTCCATATTCCAAATCCTGAGCCTGGTTCAAAACTGTTTAACGTTGCACAGTGACAGGATCATGTTAACACCTTTGGGCCTATATATTCCATCGAAATTCATACAACAGCAATTATTTCTGTGATATGACCTTACAAGATACATAATTTTAGAGAGCGGTCCTAAAATGCCATGAGCAAGAGCCTCCTCTAGTGTAAATTACAGGGTTCCCAATTTTGGTTGGATGTATTCCTGGAGATTTCATCACATGACATATTTAATTAAAGATTAATCTTTAATTCCTGGAGACTCCAGACCAATCCTAGAGGGTTGGCAGCCCTAGCAAATTAGTGTAGCTCCATTAAAAGTAATGAGACACCATGATCTAGTGCAGTGGTTCTCAAACTTTTGTTTGACCCCTTTCACATAGCAAGCCTCTGAGTGCGACCCCCCCCTTATAAATTAAAAAACACTTTTAATATATTTAACATCATTATAAGTGCTGGAGGCAAAGCGGGGTTTCAGGTGGAGGTTGACAGCTCATGACCCCCCCGGAATAACCTTGTGACCCCCTCAGGAGTCCTGACCCCCAGTTTGAGAACCCCTG
This sequence comes from Platysternon megacephalum, assembly GCA_003942145.1. Taxonomy (NCBI): domain Eukaryota; kingdom Metazoa; phylum Chordata; order Testudines; family Platysternidae; genus Platysternon; species Platysternon megacephalum. Next base: position 6,686,726 of record QXTE01000063.1, read on the forward strand.
ATCTAGTGCATAGCGCCTTGATTCAAGAGAAATGGCTATGGCCTGCTGTGTGACCTTCACCTCTTTGTGCTTGTGTTCCTCCTCCTCACCTTTTTTCTGTTTTGTCTATTAAGGCCATTTCTATCCTACAGACTTCTGTTGGCATAGCCACGCTGGTCAGAGGTGTGGAAAGTTGTAATCCCTGACCTACGTAGCAAAAGCCCCTAGTGTATATGCAGTGATACTACCAAACTGCACTTTTAACTGTATATCTTTGATTTTTCTCCTGGTTGGGTGGCTAAATACTTGTGCAAAGGATAGCTTTGCCCATCTAGCTGCATCCTCAGTAGGAGTGGTTTGCTGGTATAATAGAACAGTATTCCTATACCAGCAAAGCACTCCCAGTGTAGACATAGCCTTGATTGTAAGTTCTTTGGGGTAGGCAGTTTCTCTTAATGTGTGTTTTGTCAAGAGCATAGCTCAATGAGACCCCAGTCTTGGCTTGGGCCCTTTAGGTGCTGCTATAATAAAGAGGATCTGCCCCATGGGGTATATTTATTGTTAATTATAAGTGCTCCAGCAGACTAGGCAGGAGCCAGGATTTGTCATGCCAAGGAAGCTTTTCTCCTTTTTTTGTTGTGTGTGGGGGCATTCTTTTTTGTGCCTTTCTCTGCAAAGAATATAAGAACAACATAAATCCAAACAGATAAATCATTCTTTTTCTTCTGTTCAGCTTTCATTCTCCAAAGGACTCATGTCACACTTCTATTCTAAACAGCATGGTTTCCTTTTTGAATTTTTTAAAAGAAAGATCAGATTAAGAGATACCATTATACAGAACACTCAATGCAGAGGGTTTTTTTCCCTTGAAGACTCAGAAATGGTCTTTTGACCTGTTTCTATGGCTTTAAAGCCTTTCTGAATCCTGAATATTATGGGGCCAATTCTGTACACCTAGCTCAGACAAAATTCTTATTGACTTCTATCCTATACATTAATTTAATTGGAGTTTTACCTGAACTAAGACTGCAAGATTTAGCCAAAAATAAAGTGGTTGAGCTTTGTAAAAACTCTGCATTCAAACTTACTTTGTACTGATAACTATCAAGTACACTTAACTGGCATCAAGGCTTTTTCAATCCATTTGTTTCAATTGGGTTGGATCTATGAAGTCTACATTTTTAGGCTGATTATTAGAAGAAAATAGACTTGCTTTCACACTGAATTCAAATAATGTTACATAAAACATGAATCATTGGGTATGAAACCGCAAGAGATGCCATTCATAGAACTTTATAGAGATCTATAGCAATAGAATTTACTCAGTATATGGCAAAGATGGGGGGAAAGCTCCCAGAGCCTGCTTTCAACAAGGTACAGGATTATTTGCTTTCATTTTTAATGTTTTCATTCTGTCTGTAGACTATTCAGAACCCATTTGATCTTATATGATAAATAGCTCATATAGTGTGTTTTATGTAACTCTTTGGGGGGGGGGGATGAAATAACTCAGACTCACTAACCAAATTGACCAAATGGGCTATCAGATGTGGTTAGCTACATGCTTCAGTAACAGTGTTGACACTGACTAGTTTGTCAGTGTCTTGGGTAAAGGGGGGGGGGGAACTAACCCAAACTACTCTTGTATTGTTTGAGCAGGCCTCTCACTACTTATGTTCTGCTTTTTTGTATTATTATTTTATTATTCTATTCTACCTCTTTCCCTTTCTGGGTTCATTCCATTTTTTTCATCTTTTTTTCTTGTACTACATCAAGGTGCATATTTTTCTGAATTATCTCTCATCCCTGTGTTCCTTCTCTTTCCCTTTCCTACATTGTGTTCTATACCTCCTCTCATATTCTGTCTCCTCTTCTCTCCTACTCCAACATAGACATGTGCCACGCTCTCACGTATCCCATTAATTTCTTTTTCTCTGCTGCCTGGCTCACCACCTACCCATATACTTACTCATACAGATTTTTACCAGACCTAATGGCCATAGGATTAAGCCTATTAGCCACAGTTGGATACTGATGATTGGTGCCCTCCTATGCTGTTGAGATAACCAGTGGAGAAGCCTAGCAGCTCCTAGGAAAATGGGGTGGGTACTAGGACTCCTACCAAGGTGCTTCCTCTGGATCCTTCCCAGGGCTGAATCAGGCTAGTATTAGGATTGCCTATTAAATCTGAAACCCACCCTTTTCAATTCTCTATCTCTGCTGGAAGGGAGAAGGACTAGTCTCTGTCCCTCTGCATCCTTACCCATGTGCCTTTTGGCTATCCAAGAGTGTATGTATGGTAAGGAGGGGTCTGTGCTATTCTACATTTCTCTCAGCCTTCTCTTTGCTATGATGGAGGGTGCGTCTCCTCTACTACATCTCCTCAGCTTTTCTGCCTGCTGCAAGTGGTCACCTCCACTCTTTTACCTCTTCTCCCAAGTCTTGGACGTTTGGTGGGGGGACTTTCTGTGACTTCTGTAGCTGTTGCTCATTTCACCGATTGAAATTGACCAATTGTTATCAGTTTCACTGCTGTCAACAGGGATCCATGACAGCAGTATAAAGAAAGGCGGGTCAGCTTTCATTCCTCAGCAGCTTGGGATAGCTATGGGCAGCAGGAGAGGCGCTCTTGTTGCCTGTCTGCATGTTTGGAAGACAGCACTGCATTGGTTACCTTTTCGTTTGGAAGGGCTTTTATTTAGCAGTTAGCAACTTTTCCTTTTAATGACACTTAGATTCGTCAGAGGTTAATGGCACTCACTGAAAACTTCCTGCTCATGCTGAATTAGGGGGTGACTTGATTTATTTTATTTTTTATTTTTTTATTAAGACTTGAATGTTTGATGTATGTGTCTCAGTTTATTACAGTACAAGTTACAATTTATGGACAACTAAATCATTCATATTTCTGAAAGTAGTAGCACTTTTCTGACTTGTCCTACTGTTATGAATTTATTTTATATTCATTGTAATAACTATGCTCTAATGACTCCATTTGATGCTGTATAATTAGATATAATTCATACTTTCAAGCATAAACCATTTCCCAGCTTTCATCCTTTCTTTACTATGCAAACATACCTTCAAAGAGAGTAGTGGGGATTCTCCTAAAATATAGTTCCCTTTTGATGAATTTTCCTTTTTACTGTCTCTTTGTTTGGAGAAGTCTTCTCATAGTGAGAATGACTGACATCCCATATAAAATGTAGTTTAATTTTGATCCCTTTTGATCAGGAACAACAGTATACTGTATTTAAACAATCATTGTTTACACTTCTGCTATTAGACATCTACGTTTCTCTTGTGACACCCCTATTCGAACATATAATTACACACACACAAATCTGCACTTGAAGATGAAGTACAAGTAGGTAATGCTATTGTATCAAATCCCCTGGATGGGTTGTCTGAGGGGACTGGATCCAAGGCCTCTGGTTCTAAAAAGCATGACTACCTACTGCCTGAGCTAAAGAAGACAATCCCTTAACCAGAAGGCAGTAATAGATTCATAAACCTCTATTGATGATCTAGCCAGTACATGGAGACAGAAAACTACATCAGGTTAGTGTGGCATACACAATCACTCTGAAGTATAGAATAGTCTAGCCAGTACTCAAGAAAGCACAGTTTTACACATATGATCTCATCAATTACCAATCTGTTTCTAATGTACCCTTCTAGGGCAAAGTGATCAAAAACATCTTGGTGAGTCAACTCCATCAACATTTCACAGGAGTCTATTATATGTTTCATGTATCTGGGGAAAAGGAATACTGAACTTAATCACATATCTTCTTACATTATAAAAATTTACTTTGTATGGGGAAGCAGGAGGGGAATGAAAGGATTTAATAGAGAGAGAGAGAGATTCAATTCCTTTCCATCAAAGGACACTAGTTTCTGAGTAGTGTTGGTGTCAGGTGTGCTAGGGCACCTGATGGGTACCGAGTCTGTCCATACTTGTGATAAATGAAGGGGGTGGAGGGTGGGTAGCTCCCTTTTATGGACACCCAGCCAGCCAGTTAGCTACAAAATCCCTGTTAGTAGCTATTCTCTAGTTGCTTTACCTGTAAAGGGTTAAAAAAAGGCCATAGGTAAAAGAAAAGGAGTGGGCACCTGATCAAAAGAGCCAATGGGAGGGCTAGAACTTTTTAAAATTGGGGAAAAAACTTTCCCTTTGTTCTCCGGAAAGAGGGGGCAGAGCAGAGACAAGCCTGGAGCTATGCTGTTAAAGCTGTGGGCCAGGTATGAAAATCACCAGATCATACCTAGAAACTACTCATTTGAAAAACCCCAGATATGTAAGTAGATCAGGAAATGTCTAGGAAGATGCAATTAGATTTATCTTTAATTTCTTTATGGCTTGTGCACTCCTCTGTGCTAACCCCCAAATGCTTTTGTTTTGCTTGTAACCATTGAGCTGGACCTCAAGAAAATCTTTCTTCATGCTTAATTATTAGACTATTGCTAGATTTTAAAAGAGCAAATATAAGTTCCAGATGTATTTTCTTTATTTTTGTTTTTAATAAAATTTACCTTTTTTAAGTACAGGATTGGGTTTTTGTGTCCTAAGAGGTTTGTGCATATGTTGTTTAATTAGCTGGTGGAAACAACTGATTTCCTTTTGTTTTCTTTCTCAGCTCTTCCCTGGAGGGGGGTGAAAAGGCTTGAGGATACCCCCCCAAGTGTGCCTTCCTGGGTTCAAAGGGTTTTTTTGCATTTGGGTGGTGGCAGCATCTACCCATCCAAGGTCAGGGAGAAGCTGTAACCTTGGGAGTTTAATACAAGCCTGGAGTGGCCAGTATTAATTTTTAGAATACTTGCGGGCCCCCAACTTCTGCACTCGAAGTGCCAGAGTGGGGACTCAGCCTTGACAATACTGTATGCAAATTTTGTAATAAAAGATCATGCAATGAAATGGATCCATCGAAAAGGGTGGAGTTTGTTATTGCTGGGACCTTAAGTGAGAATGTACATGTTAATTTAAAAATCTCAGCCTTAACTAATGTCTGTTTCTTTTTATCTGGGTTTTTTTTTGGGGGGGGGGAGAGGACTTCCCCCCCCTAAAGGCACGGTTTGCTCTTTTAGCTGAGCTGCTTTATTAATCTTACTTGGCAAACCGATAATTCTGGTATAAAAAGTCCTTTGTTTGTCTTCTCTTGATCTCTTGCTGTACATACTGAGACAGATTATTAGTAAATGGCTTTTAGAAATCTGGATTCAAATGAGTTTGCTGGCTGGATACTACACACACGTCAATAATCCCATATAAATGCATAGGTATGAATTTTCTCTTTTGTTTTTTAAGGACTCTATAGAAATAGCTCACCATAGGCAGTGCACTTCTAGCAGATAATTATACTTGTGGATGACCTCACTCAACCCCCCTCTTCATAATACACAGCAGTCATGCACTCTCTTGGAATGTACTACCTATCCTTATTTGTTTCTAAATTATTATAACTCTAGCTTTCTATCTTGGGGAGAGCGATAATTCCAATCCATTTAAACCTTCCTAAACAGCATAGACTTTTTTTCTAGAAGTTGTTGTTGTCTTATCAATTATTCTGTTTTGTTGGTTTTTTTTTTTTATTTATTTAAAATGTTTTCTTGTTTTATGGCCCTGCTTAGATTATAGTTGGATTGCTAAATTCTAGGGGATTGCTTTAGCCTAACTCAGATTCTGTTTTAAATCCTCAGAGGTGAAGAACAACTGCTAAGAAAACCATTTTTCTACCTACTGACACACACAGTACTGTGTGATCATTCCAAAATATTGTAGGTATCAAACCATTTATCAGAAATTTCTGAAACCATTGAATATGGAGTCCTGGAGGGCGCACACAGCATGTAGTTTGAAGGAGTCAGATGTCACTTTGTTTAAACTTAGTTTCCAAGTATTTGAACCTTTGAAAACTTTTATCAGAAGGCTGTCTCTTCTACAGTAAAGCCCAAATGGGTTAGTATTCCCATATACTCATCCAAGATAGAGGACTCTGAACTTCACCCATCAGATAGCAAAATATAAGAGTAAATCATATTAAAACACAAAGGTAGTTAATGCATTGTATTACAGCAGCATCCAGAATGTAGGTTACAGCCTGTATCACATTTCATTCAAATAGTGCAGGGGTCGGCAACCTATGACACGTGTGCTGAGCTGATTTTCAGTGGCACTCACACTGCCCGGGTCCTGGCCACAGGTCTGGGCTCTGCATTTTAATTTAATTTTAAATGAAGCTTCTTAAACATTTAAAAAACCTTATTTACTTTACATACAACAATAGTTTAGTTATATATTATAGACTTACAGAAAGAGACCTTCTAAAAACGTTAAAATGTATTACTGGCACGCAAAACCTTACATTAGAGTGAATAAATAAAGACTCAACACCCCACTTCTGAAAGGTTGCCGACCCCTGCCCTATACTAAGAACCCCTTCCCTGACTGAACCACACCACAGCCACCACCAGTCAAAATTCAGTGTCACAAGGAGTACAAAGTGCAGGCCCTCAATTCCTAATGGACACATGCCCACCGTACTGTCTGGTGGACTGGAGAGGTTATGGCCCTGAGGAGCACACTTGGGAAACCGCTTCCCATGTCCATGCCCCTGACCTGGTGGAGGAATTCTACAAGACTTGCCCTGACAAGCCTGGAGTGAGGCCTTAAGGGAGGGTAGGGGATTGGGGTTACTCCCTAACCACGTTATTTTTCATGTAATCTTCAGATGCATATTTTCTTTTACCACATTGCTAATGAAATGTGGGTGGTGATTGATGGCAAGAGCTTCAAAAAATCATATAATGTTCCATTTTATATTTTGGTTTGGTGGTAATAAAGCAGTATTCTTAATAATCATACTGGTTAAGTAAATTCAAATTTCTCCATGTTCTTTCATAGATAATTAAATTAAAAATGAAATTTGCAAATGGACTTACCTATAGTAGGGGTAGGGACTCACCCATTCTCATAGGACTCATTGTAAGCTACTCCTCAACTCTTCTTTCGCTTAATGTTATACTTTATCATCAATTTTAAAATTCGGCTGTTTATTATTCACTTGTAATTTAATAGTTTGGTTAGCTCAACTTTACTTTTCATAACATGAGACGTCAAATGCTGATTTAATCTAATATATTCTGACTAGGATAACCAATCAGTAAATTTGAAAAACTGGAACACTTTTTTTGGGGGGGGGGGAGGGGAGGCATAGTTGCATATATAATACAAAGCCCCTAATATTGGGATGGTCCTGATAGTATCAGGACACTTGGTTACCATAATTCTTACTCACACATTGTGTTACAGTACATATATTAAAAATAGAAATAGGTTTGACCCTTGGAAAATGTTTCCCTTCTTCTGGAGTTTGGTGACAAGTATTTTCATTGTCACTGTGGCTCTAATTAATACTTTTGAAGTGAAGAGTATGCAAATATTTGACTGTGAAGGTAGTTAATTTGAAACTGATTGCTGCCCTGGGGCTCTGACACTCCTGGGAGCTATAATCAGGCAATTGGAAGGCGGGATGTGTTTGTAAGTATCATTTGACTATGCTCTTACTAGTCAAATGAGAATATAATCTTCCTCTCCTTCTGTGTGTGAGCAGAGGTCCTAGCTGCAGTGGAATAGTTCTGCATGTCAGGAAGCAGGAGTTTTGGAAGGGAATGCACACCTCATAGGAGCTGTGGCAGCCAGCTCCATGGCAACATCCTCTTGTGTTGGGGAAGAAAAGCAGGAGCAGGCCTCAGCAAGAGCCACTGGCCACATCACTTGTTCCAATTGCTTCTAGCTGCAGAATTAACTCCCTCATCCTGGTTCAAAGGGGGATAAACTTAGACATAACCTAGACACATTTCTTTTCTATTTTGCACAACAGAGAATCTGTAACTGCACTGTTTTAAAGGCTAATTTTAGAAGAGACCAGTGCAATAGTTGTTTTGAAAAGGGCATGTATACATTGGAGGTGGAAGGTAAGCTGTCTAGGTTGAGGAGACACACACTAGCTCTGATTGACCTAGCAAGTGAAAACAAGAAGGGTAGTTCTGGCCGTGCGAGTAGTGGGAGGGGCTAGCAACCTGAGTACCAGCCAACCCCAGACCCTAAAACTTGGGGCAGCTAGTCCCCATCCCTCCACTCATACCGCTATGGCTATTCTTTGATTTTTAGTACACTAGCTTGATCAGAGCTAGCACAGGTATATCTACTTGAGTTGGATATTACATCTTCCAGCTCCAGTGTAGATGGACCCACATAGCTGGCCTCCTATGGCACCCCTGTGGGTTGTGACAAGGATCTGGACTCACCCAGATTCTGGTCTTCAATATCCAGGCAGTCACAACTTAGTGCTGTTGTAAGAGAGACAGCCCTCTGCTCAAGTCTGTGGAAGTCCACACTCTTATGGGATTTTTCAAAGTTCAACAGGACAATTAAATCACAAATGAACTCACTTAAGGTGGTGGTAGGACTCCCTTCCTTCAGGGAGTCACTGAAAGGCCATAGCCTTGTTCAACACCTGTAGATAAATCTATTACTACTCTAAGGACTGGTTTGGCATTGGGACACACTCACTTTTTCCTTAGGGGAGAGGTCAGCAGGCATCTGAGCAGTTCTGACATTCCACCAGGGCCTTCCCGGGAGTCAAGGACTGAAGGCCTGTTCCCTCCCCCAGTTTCCCACCAATTGATGTTAGCTGTTGCCTTTTAGGTCCTCCCTCCTGGCCAGATATGCCCTTCAGATGTGGTGGGGAAGGGTGCTCTCCCAGCATAGATCCTCAACATTGGCCTGGCTGCTGAGGGGTTTGTACACCCTGTGACACTGCCGTCATGCCCATAACATGCAGACTGTGAGCTCTTTATTGTATAACCTTTGTAGTATACTTTTGAATATGGCTAACAGGGAAAAGAGGTATGAAAATTAATCCAACATACCCATAATACTCAAAACTTCCATTTTCCATAGCAATGTAGTGAATGTATGACATTCTAGATGTCATACCAGGTCATTAAAGCTCAATCACCAACATCTAACTGTACTACAAATGTCAAGTTCCATGTTTCTTATATAACATTATGATCTTTGAAAATGATAGTGTCAAGAATTGCATTTTATTTGGAAGCTGCAACTGAGAAAATTGCCAAGGCTAATGTAAGTAAACAGTGAAGTAGTATCATTGGTGGGGATTTTTTATAGCTGAAATATGGACATTAGTTAGAAGAGGATTCAATACCTCAATTCTGACAGAACTTGATCAGACCTGTTTAAAAAATTGATTTAAATATGGGGTTTAAAAAGAAATGAGTATTTAGAAATGAACAAAAAAGGAATCTTAATGAATACACAAAGCAATTTTGGAAAAATATTAGACTATAGATGAGGACTAGGAATGAACTTTTTGAGTTTGATTGTTTTTAATTCTCTTTCTACTTCCTTCAAACGGAAACAAAACCTCAATCTTTCCTCTTCCCGCTCCCCTGGTCTGCTTTCCCTAAAATAATGTTCGTTTCATTAATATGATAAATATGGGTGTCATGTTACACTGAGATAAATCTAGAGGATTATAAAAATATATCTTTTATTGGGCAGTCAAAAATGAGTATCCCATGTAGTGCTACTTTAGTAAAGGATATATGCAAATGAGTTAGCTGTAAACCCATTTCAGTATTTAAAAATTACCAGTTGTTTAAAAGACTTCAAGGTTGAAACTTGAATAAAACAACATAAGCCAAGATTTAAAGGCTATTATAGTTTACTAATTTAATATAAAATGGGTTTAAGAAATAGCTGCAAAAAATGTACAAATATGAAGATATTTGATATTTCAACCAATTACTAGACCAAAAAATGGTTCAACTTTGAAAACTGAAAGGATCAAAGCCCTTGCCCAGCAAAGTACTTATTCATGTTCTTAATTGTAAGCACATTAGTAGACTCATTGGGACTACTCATATGTTTAAAGTTAGACAAGGACTTAAGAGCATTGCCGGATCAGGGTTCAAATTTCATAGTCCCTATTGAGGCAAAATTCTTGTTTATTTTAATAGGTGTTTTGTAAGGACTACTGACAACCAAAATTTTGTAGCATTTAGGACCCAATTCTATGAATTTCTGAGCATTTTCCAAGATAGAAATAATCAGGCTCAATTCTACTCCAATTTTCTCATTAGTGTCAATGAGAACAAAATCAGATCCTTAGTCTTTAAAATCCAGTAACTTGTGCTTGGCATTTAAAACCCCCAATGGTTTAAAATTCTAGGTATAACTCCTGGAAAACTAGTTACTTTGACACACACACACACACCCACACCCACACACACCCACACCCCTCTTGCTGACTTAGGGCTACCACCACTGTCTTCCATCTTTGACAGTCTCTTGCTGCAGTCTTAACTTCTTCCCATAGTATTCTGATAGCTTTCTATTCTGCTCTTACTGCACATTTCTATGTTATGCTTGGTCTCCTTGTCACCTCTTGCCCTGGTGCTTCCAGTCCAACGGTTATTTTGTTATGTTAATGGGGTTTTTCCTCCATGTATGTCATAGCCATATGTGGCAGGGTGCTGGCTGAGAAGCCCTTAATCAGCTCCTGCCACTCCAGCCCCAATCAAGGGGAATAGATTGGGGCTGGGTGAATAGCCCTGTCTGCCTGGTAACTGGCCGCACCTGCCAGTCTTAGCCCGGAGCTATAAAGGCTGGGAGGAAGCCAGAGAAGGAGGGAAAGGGACAGCAGGAAGTGGGAGCCTCCTAGTCTGTTGCTGGCCAGGCCTGTTGTAGGCCAAGTAGCGGTGAAGCCCGTATATACGGTAACTCCTCACTTAACGTTGTAGTTATTTTCCTGGAAAATGCTACTTTAAGCGAAATGATGTTAAGCGAATCCAATTTCCCCATAAGAATTAATGGAAATAGGGGGGTTAGGTTCCAGGGAAAAATACATATGCGTGTGTGTGTGTGTATACACACACACACACACACACACACACACACACAGTATAAGTTTTAAACATATAAAACAATTTAATACTGTACACAGCAATGATGATTGTGAAGCTTGGTTGAGGTGGTGGAGTCAGAGGGTGGGATATTTCCCAGGGAATGCCTTACTGCTAAATGATGAACTAACAGTCGGCTGAGCCCTCTCAAGTGTTAACACATTGTTGTTAATGAAACGTCTCACTCTACAAGCCAGCGAGCTCCCTCTGTCCTNGTCGGCTGAGCCCTCTCAAGGGTTAACACATTGTTGTTAATGAAACGTCTCACTCTACAAGCCAGCGAGCTCCCTCTGTCCTGAGCCCTGTTGTCCCCCCCCCCCGCTCTGTGGAGTTGGGGTACAGAAGCGGGGGGAGGGGGACACCCTGACATCAGCACCTCTCTTCTCCCCCGACTTCCCGCACAGCAAACAGGAGGCTCCTGGGAGCAGCTCCAAGGCAGAGGGCAGGAGCAGCACAGGGCAGTGGGGGGAGGGACACCTGAACTTCCTGGCAATTGATAGCCTGTTGAGAGGCAGCAGCACAGGGAACTTAGGGGAGCTGATGTGGGGGAAGGTGCTGCTGGCCCACCTTGGTCCCAAACCCCCACCACCTAGCTCCAACAGGCTGCTCTTCCTGCAAGCAGTGGACAAAGCAGGCAGCTGCCAAACAACATTATAAGGGGGCACTGCGCAATTTTAAATGAGCATGTTCTCTAATAGATCAGCAACGAAACAACGTTAACTGGGACAATGTTAAATGAGGAGTTACTGTAGTTGGGAACTGGTGGTGGGAAACCTTTTGAGAATAAAGGGCACGGGTGTTGCACCAGACTGAAGTGTCCCTGACTCATTGAAGAGGGAGGCCCAGGGGCCGAATACCCAGGGCCACAGCCTGAACCCTGTTACACCATCTCAATTTTCAGTGTATAATTTCCTGTGCTATCAGTTACTGTTTCATCCTTCTCCAGAATTACTGGTGGTTTTTTTTTTCTGACCATCTGATTAAAAAAATCCTCTGTCAGCTGTTTATGAAAACTTGGAGTTTATTATCTAAATAGAAGTTGTAGATCTGAATCCAAGTTTCAGTGTCACATAATAAGACAGATTTTACAGTGGTGCCAGCTATTTTAAGTTTAGTTTAGAGGGCAAGATTGCTGTTTTCCCAGATTGGCTTTGGAGTTAGGAAGACATCTTTAACATCTTCATCTGTTCCACCTGTTGTACTTACAATGCTGCCAAAATATGTGAGCTCTTTTATGTCAATCTCAGAAAGTCCTGGGTGTTGATTATCAGGTGTTGATTTTCAACCTTACTAATTGTGAGTTGGCCTGGAGATAATTTATATTGGCTTGCATGTTCCTATGGGTATGGGCTAGCAAGTTGATATCATCTGCGGAGTCAAGGATTTCTAACTTCCGGTTTAATGTCCATTGTATACCCTTTGGTGGTTCTGTGATCTGTCCCATTGTCCAATCACTACCAGTAAAAAGATCACAGGTGACATAAGATGTCCTTGTCCTTAGTCAATTCACAGTTATGTATTACCTGGCATGTCACATTTTCATAGAAGCTCTGAATGATGTTCAAATATTTCTGAGGGATTCCATAGTTGCATAGCAGCTTCCATAAAAATGTTCTATCCACTGTATCAGTGATTTTTTTGGATATCTGTAAAATTCATATAAAGTGATGGCTGCCATTTGATCAACACTTCTATGATGATATGTAGTGTTACTATTTGATCTATACATGATTTCTCCTGTCTGAACCCTGTCTGTTCTTGCCATAAACTTGAAAATACTGCTTTCCTTATTCTGCCTAGAATAATGCATGTAAATGTCTTCCTTGGGATAAACAGCAACTGAATGTCCCTCCAGTTTTTGAATTGACTGAGGTCTCCTTTCTTTGGCACCTTCACAATATGTCCTTTTTTCCACTCGTTTAGTATTTTTTCCTTCTTCTCTTACATATTTTTTTAGGAGGCCTATCAAAACTGCTACTGTTTTCTTCAAGTCTGCTGTAAGTACTGATGTCTTTCCACTTTTTAACAGATTAACAGCCCTCTTTACTTCTGATCTGGTGATCGATATCCAGGTAATCCCCTTTCTCTATATCTGGGAGATTGGCCATTAGTTCACCATTCATTAGTTGACTAAAGTACTGCCTCCATGTATTTAATTGTACAGATGTCATTTTAAAGTTGCCCTTATTGTCTGGAACTAGCGGGTTGTTTATTTTTCTTCCTGATTACTGTATAATATCATTAGACAGTAATGTCATGTCATTTTGTGCTGAAGCAATCTGTGCATCTGTTGACATTTTGTTTGTAAGAATAAAACATCATTATGGAAACCTACATTACAACTCAGATCAACAAACTCAGTTCAACTCAACTGAGATAGACCTAGATGAGAGATAACACACAGTGGCAAAACCTGCAAGTAAGCTACTCTACTCATGAATTTACTCACTCCTAAATCCATAACCAAAATTGATATGTGAAACGTGTGGATAATGTATAAACCTGATAAAATGGGTCCAAGTAACAAAATAAATGGAGATATACACTAGATATGTTAAGCCTAAGTGAAGTGAGAAGGCTGGCATCATGACAAATAACTTTGTCAACTGGACATCCTAATATATTCTGGGCTCCTGAATGCCACCAGTACACAGAGATGGCATGGGTCTGATACTATCAAGGAGGGTGGCCAAAAATCTGAGAGAATGGGCGCCATTTTCAGAAGTAATTATAACACTACTATTTACATCAAAGTTCCAGAAAATGCCCATTATTTAATGTTACACTCCAACACATCAAACTAATCAAGAAGAAAAAGAAAAGTATACAACCAGCTACAGAGTATAACAGACGAGGTCCTGAAAAAAAGATGTCCTCCTAGTAATTGGCAATATGATTGCTAATATAAGGAACACTACCACTGGCATGGAAGTAGTTGTGGGAAAACGAGGACGTGGTGAAATGAACAAACTGAATTTTTTGCTGATTTTTGTTGTTGTTGAATGAACAACCTGGTCATAGGAGGGACTGTCTTTCTTCATTGTACTACTCATCAGATAACTTGGAGGTCATCACATTGATTCAAATTGTTCACATTACAACTGCAAATGAAGACTTTTAGAAGATGTACGTAGCAGGAACAGATGTGGGAATGGAACATGCATTAGTAGTAGTTAAATTGAGAATAAAAATAAGAGTACAAAAAGATCTGAACAACAGAACTGCCCATGTTATAACATCACCAAACTAAAACAGATGACAACACAACAAGAGTTTAGAACTGTGCTGGGTACTTGAAGATGATAGAGTAGAAGGCAAATGAGAAAGGAAACTTTCACTAAGACTTGTGAAGAAGCCCTGGGATACAGGAAGAAACACCACAATGAATGGTTAACTGATGATACATGGCAGAAAATAGAAGACAGACACAAAATTAAACTGAAACTATATCCACCAAGAACAAGAACACAGACAGTGACTCCATGAGGAATACGCCATAAAGAATAAAGAGGCCAAAAAGAGTGTTAGGAAAGACACATGAGATGTTATAGACAAAATGGTAACCTAGACTTAGTAAATCTTAATTGTAGATTTTATTCTCGTTTTTCATAGTTTTATTTAGAGGAAGGATGGCCTTGAAGTTAAGGTACTGGACTGAGTATCAGGAGACTAGGCTCCATTCCCAGCTTTGCCAAAGATTTCCTGTGGGACCTTGGGCAAGTCTCCCTGTGCCTCAGTTTCCTATTTGTAAAATGGGGATATTACTTCCTTTCTCCTACCCTTTTTCTATCTTGGATATTTAGAGAGTAAGCTCTTACTATGAACCATTATAATATGAACTATTTTGAGTGTTATTAGACTTAACACTGAGTCATTTTCAAATTAACAGCTGTATCAACACCTTTTTAATGGTACAACAAAGCATTTATTTTTCACAATTTTTGATTCATAATAAAATTCAGTTTATATCAAATGGGGATCTTTAGTCCTTGCATTGTAAGATCAGCATAGAATATCAACAACATTGTGTCATATATACTTTCAACAGGCATGACCCTGACCCTTCAAAGCAGATCTAGGCAGAACTCCACTCATTTCACTGGAGCTCTTCAGAGGTATAGGGGTCTACCCAAATGGATCAGCTTACAAGATCAGGGGCCTAAGCATTATGACAGCATTGCTCCATTGATCTCTGCTGGTAATTTATTTTTTTTCATCACAAAAAGCTCTATTACAGTGAACATGTCATTTCATAACACTTATGTTAATGAAATTTACAGCAAAAGAAACTCCAAAAGAAGATAGTGGAAATAGGAAAGTTCTGGAGAAGAGCAACAGAAATGTTCAGAAACATGGAAAAATGACCAGATGATGAAAAACTAAAACATTAGGGATTTGTTCAGAGACATTACTCAGGAGAGATGACATGAGAGAAATAGAAATTGCTTGTATAGAGAAGGTCAATCAGGAGCTCCTAAATACCCTGCCACTGCACACTGAGCAAATTTTTTTCAGAGAACTATCTATGATAACTTCAAGAATTGTCTTCAATGGTGACAGTTAATTTAGACACCATCATTTTGTATGTATAATTGGGATTAAGGTTTCCAATGTGCATTACTTTGCATTTATCAACACTGAATTTCATCTGCCATTTTGTTTCTCAGTCACCCAGTTCAATGAGATTCCCTTATAACTCTTTGCAGTCTGCTTTGAATCTAAACATCTTGAGTAATTTTGTATCATCTGCAAACTTTGCCACCTCAATCTTCCTCCCTTTACTGGATCATTTATGAATATGTCTAATAGCATAGGTCCTAATACAGATCCTTGAGAGGCACCACTATTTACAGCACTCCATTCTGAAAACTGACCATTTATTCCTACAGTTTTTCCTGCTTTTAACCAATTTCTGATCCATAAGGACCATCCTTCTTATCTCACAGCCGCTTACTTTGCTTAAGAGACTTTGATGGGGGATCTTGTCAAAGGCTTTCGGAAAGTTCAAGTACACTATATTCACTGGATCACCCTTGTCCATGTGATTGTTGGCACCATCAAAAAATTCTAACACATTGGTGAGGCAATGGTTCCCCTTTGCAAAAGCCATGTTAACTCTTTCCCAGCATATCTTGTTAATCTATGTCCTGGATAATTCTGTTCTTGACTATAGTTTCAACTAATTTGCCTGGTGTTGAAGTTAGGTTTACTGGCCTGTAATTGCCAGGATCACCTCTGGAGCCTTTTAAAATCAGAGTTACATTAGTTATCCAACAGTGATCTGGTTCAGAGGTTGACTTAAGTGATAGGTTACATACAGCAGATAGTAATTCTGCAATTTCATATTTGAGTTCCTTCAGAACTCTTCAATGAATGCCATCTGGTTCTAGTGATTTATTATTGTTTAATTTATCAATTTGGGACAGCTCCTCAGATTTGTCACCTAAAAAGTATGGCTCAGGTGTGTGAATCTCCCTCACATCCTCTGCAGTGAACACCAACGCACAGAATTAATTTAGCTTCTTCACAACGGCCTTGTTTTTCTTCAGTGCTCTTTTGGAACCTCAATTGTTTAGTGACCCCATTGATTGATTGTTTGGCAGGGTTCCTGCTTCTGATGTACTTACTGTTTGTTTGTTTTGTGTCTTTTTCTAGTTCCTCTTCAAATTCTCTTTTGGCCTGCCTAATTACACTTTTACACTTGACTTTCCAGAGTTTTATGCTCCTTTTTGTTTTCCTTAGAATTTGACTTCCAGTTTTTAAAAGCTCTTTTTGTCTCTAACCACCTCTTTTGCTCTCGCATTTTTTTGTCCTCTTACTGTTTTTGTTTGTTCATTTATTTGTGGTCTACATTTAGTTTGAGCATCTATTCCGGTATTTTTTTAAAGGTTTTCATGAAGCTTGCAGGCATTTCACTCTTGTCACTGTTCATTTTAATTTCCATTTAAATAGCTTCCTCATTTTTGTGTAGTTCCCCTTTTTGAAGTTAAATGTGCTGTGATGGGTTTCTTTGGTATTCTCCCCCCCTACAAAGATTTTAAATTTAATTACACTATGGCTGCTATTACTGAGTGGTTCAGCTATATTCACCTCTTGGACCAGACCCTGTGCTTCACTTAGGACTAAATCAAGAATTGTCTCTCACCTTGCAGGTTCCAGCACTAGCTACTCCAAGAATGGTGTCTAGAAATTTTATCTCTGCCTCCCATCCTGAGGTGACATGTACCCAGTCAATATGGGGATAGTTGAAATCCCCCATTGTTATTGGGTTTCCTGTTTGTATAGTCCCTCTAATCTCCCTGAGCATTTTACAATCACTGTTGCCTTCCTGGTCTGGTGGTCAGCAGTATATTCCTACTGCTATACTTTTGTTATTCAAGCATGGAATTTCTATCCGTAGAGATTCTGTGGTACAGTTTGATTCATTTAAGATTTTTACTATATTTGATTCTATGCTCTCTTTCAGGTATAGTGCCACTGCCCCACTAGCACAACCTACTCTGTCATTCCTATATATTTTTCTACCCTGGAATTACTGTGTCCCATTGATTATCATTGCTCAATCAAGTTTCTGATTCCAAGAGCAGATACCAAGGTTAAAATTGTAATCTAGTAGATATCATTTTAAAGACGCTACAGAGATACTGAAATATATATATTAGACCTGTAAATTTATTACATTGTGGCTGCTCTCTTGGGTCGTAAAGCAAACATATAATTAGACAATTATTTTAACTGAGTCTTCAGGTAATTCAGTTCCTTTCCAGTAAGTGTTGTTCTTCAGGTATATTGCCTATGCAGCTCAATGTTTGCACAACTGGGGCCTCAGTTGCATTAATTGTGCCTCTCAGTATTCTAGTGTCTGTGGTCTTGCCAATGAGGCTGTCCTTCGCCTTTTCAAAGGGGAATCAAGCGGCTCCTTAAGGCTTGGGAAGGTGTGCCCCAGAAGGACTTCATTAAAAGTTGAAATGAAAGACATTTTTATGCATTATCTATTAGAAGTTATCTTTCCCCATTTCTTTTGCAGCAGTTATCAGCAACAGTTTATCTCAGCAAAGTGAAATGAAATTTGACATAAACTGTTAACTAAAAAGCTATCTTACAACCCTGCAGATTATCCGTTTCAGCAGTTCCTCCTCCTGAAAAAGTAAATTAGTTAAACAAAAACTTTAATGACAAAATAAGTAACATTATTTTACTATCGGTCCTTGGACCAGATCTGTGGAAATCTTTGAGTGTAATAGGTTTGCTTGTAGCAGAAGATCTGTAATCAGCTAGATAACTGTAGAGCTGCTTAGTTCAGCAAGTGTCATACCTCCAAATTCTGAGTAGTTCCTGACCAACATTTTGGCATATAAGAGCATATCATGTAAGCAAACTTCTTTTAGTTTTTTTTGTTTTAACCCTTTTCCTGCTATTTAATAAGAGTAGAAGAAGATACAATATTAGGGTTGAAAGACACCGCCGGAAGTCATCTAGTCCAACCCCTTGCTCAAAGCAGGACCAACACCAACTAAACCATCCCAGCCAGGGCTTTGTCAAGCCGGGCCTTAAAAACTTCTAAGGATGGAGATTCCACCACCTCCCTAGGTAACTCATTCCAGTGCTTCACCACTCTCCTAATGAAATAGTGTTTCCTAATATCCAAAACCTCCCCCACTGCAACTTGAGACCCTTGTTCTGTCATCTGCCACCACTGAGAACAGCCGAGTGCCATCCTCTCTGGAACACCCCTTCAGGTAGTTGAAGGGTGCTATCAAATCCCCCCTCACTCTTCTCTTCTGCAGACTAAACAAACCCAGTTCCCTCGGCCTCTCCTCGTAAGTCATGTGCCCCAGCCCCCCTGATCATTTTCATTGCCCTCCGCTGGACTCTTTCCAATTTGTTCACATCCTTTCTGTAGTGGGGGCCCCAAAACTGGACGCAATACTCCAGATGTGGCCTTACCAGTGCCGAATAGAGGGGAATAATCACTTCCCTTGATCTGCTGGCAATGCTCCTACTAATACAGCCCAATATGCCGTTAGCCTTCTTGGCAACCAGGGCACACTGCTGACTCATATCCAGCTTCTCATCCACTGTAATCCTCAGGTCCTTTTCTGGAGTAATAATAAAGATTGTCACAGGATCTTAAAATGCTTATATGTGCTGTGACGGGGCAAGGCCTGATGGCTATAGTAAAGTAGTGAGGAACAGGTATGTTAGCCCCAGGCTAAACAAATCCCTGGTACCATGATAACCAAATAGCAGTTGCTCCAGGTTAATCAAGACACCTGGGGCCAATTAAGATCCTTCTAGAAAGCAGTGGAGAGAGCTAGGTTGATTGGGACACCTGAAGCCAATCAAGGGCTGGCTGGAACTAGTTAAAAGCCTCCCAGTTAGTCAGTGAGGCACATCAGGAGCTATAGGAGGAAGCCGAGCTGCTGGAGAAACTAAGCAGTACAAATCCATATCAGGTGCAAGGAAGGAGGCCCTGAGGTAACGGTGAAGGAGATATTGAGTGGCGGCTGCTGTGGGGAAGTGGACCAGGGAATTGTACACGTCCTATTTCCAAAAAGTCAGCTACCATAGCTGCTACTATTAGGATCCCTGGGCTGGAGCCCGGAGTAGAGGGCGGGCCCGGGCTCCCCCCTCCCCGATCAATCACTGAGACTGGGAGACAACAGAGACTGTGCGAGGGAGAGTTGATTGTCCTCACCTCCCTCGCTGGCTTATGATTAAAATGGCTTAGTGAGCTGTGATCCTTGCCTCCTAGAGAGAGAAGGGCTACGTGGAGGGTCACAGTGAGCCTCTGAGGCTAGCGAAATCCGCCAGGAAACGCGGGACCGACGGAGACAAGGACAGAGTTTTGTCACAGTGCTTACAGAAGAGAAGGTCGTTGTTAATATTATCTGTCAAATACATATGGAGAAACTAAATCACAGATAGGCAATGTGATTCTTCCCCGCCCCCCCCACACACACACACATCACCCAGCAAGTCAGTGGCAGAGCTGAGAATAGGACTGAGGAGCCCTAATGCCCCAGTCTTTTGCAATGACCATAAAAATATCTCTCCCTATTTGTACTTAGTGTTTTTCTTTTCTTTCTTTTCCTCCTTTCAGTTTCAGACTCCTTTTGAGAGTATTTGGGAGAGGAAGGGTCTGTATTTGCTACCTCATCAGAGGTTTAATTTGGAAAGAGGGTGGAGACTCAGGTCTTGTCCTTAATTTCTCTGATCCAGTTCACCCATCCCTATTTGAGCTCACCAGCTCACCTCACTTAGGGCATAGAGCAGATGTTGGATGATAGTGATTTCCCATCACTGTCACACTATGACGTGTATGAACAAGAGACCTAGGCCTTTTGCTTTTAAACACTAGACTCAAAGTCTTTTTTTTTTAGCTGTTTTACTTTATGTGAAGCTGCTAAGTAGTTACGAAGGAGAACAAATTACAATTAAAGAAGCTCGTTTCACTGTATGGATTACTTGTGAATTGTGGTGTTGACATTCTTTTCCCACTGGTCTACTTTCAATTTCCATTCTAATGAAAGCACATTTTTAAAAGGGACTCACAATTAAGAAAGGAAACTCTCTTGCTTTTCTAAAGCTTCTGGTAGCAGAGGTGATGTCCTGCCTATAACATGTACAGAAAATAACTTCACTGCCTCTAAAAAATTTTTTTCTGTAACTTATAGCATTGAAGCAGGGGATCCAGAAGAAATGGGAGAATTGTGGAAAAGAGAACAAATTAACAAGCAAACATGCAAACTTTGGGAAGGCAATGTGGTCTGATAGCTAGGGCATTGAACTGGGAATCAGGAGACCTGGATTCTGTTCCCAGATCTGCCACTGACTTCTTGTTGCTTCTGTTTCCCCTGCCACTCTTTGTATGTCTTGCCTATTTAGCTCATAACCTCTTTGGGTCACGGAATTGTGTAGAGTGCCTAGCCCAATGGAGGCCTCAGCTCAGTTACAGCCTGCAGGTGCTACTATATTACCAATTATACTACAGATGTTCACAGAACTACAAACATATTTTTAATAATCAAAATATCTTTGATTATTGAATGTTAATTTATTATCTTAAATTACTTAAGGATAAATTAAAGGGATTAATTATGCATTATTATGCAGTGTTCATTAGACAGCACTATTAGTCTTACAAGTTATTTTTCTTAGGCTTTGTCTACACTACCAAGTTTTGGCGACAAAACTTGTGTTGACACCCAAAAGTCGACGAAACAAAAATCGCCAAAGGGTGTTCATACTTGCTTCCTCTGTCGACCGATCATGTCCACAGTGTGGGCACCATCATCGACAGTGTGAGCAATGCACTGTGGGTATGTATTCCACAGTGCAGTGTTGTGGGAAGGCAGATCTGATTGCTGCGCATCTTGGGAGGATTCCCTCCGAGTTCTCCCACAGCCTCCTCAACTGCTGGGAGCGGCATCATGAGTAGCTCTGAGCTCTCCATGTTGAGGAATGTCAAAACAGTGCAGCAGTCTCTCCTCCCCGCCTCCCTGTGACAGCAGTCTGCCTGCAACTGTGTTCCTAGTGCAGGGCAGAACAGGAGCATTCCAATGATTTGCTCTTTGTTCCCCAAACGGAGCAACACACTCAGCTGTCAGATCCTGCAGCTTTGAAAGGGGAGGGGTGCATGCCTGCAGGGCAGCAGAGATCAAAACACTGAGCAGAGCAATCACGGCAGGCATAGTGGGATACTGGCAGAAGCCAGTTCTGTTAACAAAACAAACAGCAGTGTCTACACTGGCTCTTTGTTGACAATAAAGGGAGGGGGAACGAAAAAAGTCTCTCATAGGGGTGGAAGTTTTTTGTTGCCGAAACTGGGCGTTTTTCCCGACAAAAGTCTCATTGCAGTGTGTATGCTCTCATTGTTTTGTTGCCAAAAGGCAGTTTTTTGGCGACAAAACTTGGTAGTGTAGACAAAGCCTTAGAGTGTGAGCAAGACTTTAGTCTTGGAAGAAATGCTGTGTTGGTGTTGACTTTCTGATTTAGTTTCTTTGGGGGAGCTGTGGCAAGCATCAGGGAGTTTGCTCTCTGTCTTAATCTCTCCAACTAGAGACCATCCTAGAGGCAGAGTTGCTCCCTAATATCCATAAGTTAGTGTTAGGGCTGAGAACTCTCAAATAAGGGATTTACATTAGTGCTATTTGTGACCACCTGTGTTCCAGGACTAGTATGTGTACAGTGTAAATAAAATGAGGTACACCAAGAATACACCCAGATTCCCCAACATTATTCCTCCAATGGGGGATGTTCACTTGCAAGGCCCTGATATCTGCTACCATGCAGCAGAAAGGCAACAATATTCAAGTTTTAAAATGGATCAGAAACCTGTATTTTAAATGTTACTCAAAGGTTGACTAACAAAGGTGTTCTGTTTCCCTTTCCAAGGGACTGAAAAACATATCTAATTTTAGAAAAATCCTGGTTCTATAGAAATACATTTGACTACATATATTCACTTTTAAATCTACCGGAGATATAGCCATGGCTTTGACACTGAAGCCCAGTATCTCTCTATCACATTTAATTAATGTGAAGAGTTGTTTTTATGGCATGCTATTCTGGACTTTGTTAAAGCAGAACTGTGGGTTCTGATATTCAGACATGCTTTATTAACTTGTTCTGTGCATTGGTGGCATTTCTTTATGAATATTTTATTGTGTGAGGACAAAATAGCAATGCTCTGTGCTTTCAAACAACTCCTTTTAGATTATTTAACTTGGTGAAAGATTAATCTTTGGGTTAAATATTTGGTAAGTACTGTTGTGTTTACTAAATAATACTTTACATGATCCCTGCCCCCTCCCCCCCTTTTTTTTTAGAATTCCAGCCCTTTCATGAATCTAATACTAGTGATTTTAAACTGTTTATACAATGGAGCTAACCAATAAGTTGAATAACTACCTAGTGAATAGACTTTTGAATAAGTAAAAGCTCCACTGTGAATAGAGCAGACAGTTTTTTAAAGGAGAAAAACTTGGATTTTTGGCCCATTACTGACATGAAAATCTTGTGAACTTCGTCATACTATATATTTTGTCTTTAATATGAAAAGTAAAACAATGTTATAGCTATGAAGTAAGTCAGCAATTTAGAGAAAATTCATCAGAGCATTGACCAAAAAATGTAAATGTGCACAACTTGGTGCTGGCTGGTTTCTGAAAGACTGTCAAAACCAAGACACAAAGGAAAAAAGATACTATAGACATGCAGCTGTGAGTGTCATAAAGCATGCAATATATTCTTCAGACAACATATCCATAATATTCCCATTACACTGCCTAGTCAACAAGCAGTAGATCGATGATGGTATTCTCCATCTAGATTTCAGAAGTCAACTTTCTGACAAGAAGGCTTTATTTACAATAAACATGCCAGTCCTGGGACAGAGGTGGTCACAAGGGATGGAAAACAGTTGGATTTTTTGGGGGGGTTGGTTATTTTTTTTAATTTCACCTATTTTCTCTAGTGTATAGAAGAAGGGTAGCTCTGTGTGGTGTACAGAGAAGGGAAGAGGGTGCCAAGGTCTTTCCCGTGGCCTTGTGAAAGGCTAATAGCAATCAAAGTACATCTACCAGAGATCCAAGTGCTGCCAGCAGCACTAGATGTGCCTCAACCCCAGCAGAGATAAGAAGGGGGGGAAAGGTGTGTGTGAGTCTGACTGGACTCTTGACTATAACTTAACAGCAGCAATGGAGCTGGCCCAGCAAAGGGAGAAGAGAATACATGCTATATGGGTGCCTCCACAACTCAGCCAGAATACCAGAAGGTGCCAAAATACCTCCAAGGACTACTGCTGCTATCTGGCTTTATCACATGCATGAGCTAGGCACTGTTTTACAAAGCCACAGAAGAGTCTGAGTGATGTAGTTCCTTGAGTTCTATGTTTGTGTTTGTTTTTTCTTTGAGCAGTTTTCTGGAATATCATGGGAGTTGTTACATGTAGCCATGATTTGGGGTTATTTGGAGGACATTAGTCATCCACCTGTAAATATTCAATGCAGGCATATATTCTGAATACAATTTTTGGATCTTTTTGTCTCAGTTCTCTTGTATAGAGATGGGCCCGAACCTTAAAGCTTAGATCTGGATCAGGATTTCTATCTAACCAAAGTTTGTGTTCGGATGTGGGCTTTTGGTTCAAACCCATCAAATGGTTTTATGTGCAGGATTAGGTATTAGGTCCTTTACTAGAATCAAATAGAAATATTTAGCCAAAGAAAAAGGTTATATAATCCTCTGTTTTCCTCTTAATTCTGTAGTATTTTCATGCTGTCTACTTTTTTTACCGCTTCTTTTCACCTGGCTACAGTTTTTAATGTACTTTAGGCCAGATTATGGGCAGCCCTGCATGAATGCAGAGTATTTTCCTGTATATGTATCTATATAGTTTAGACCTTGATGTCTATTTCATAGAAAGCCAATATTATTTATCTTGTATTGATAACTTAATTTTCACTCAAAGGATATCATTTAGCTCTCTGTTTCTCTGATGCCTTTGCTGTCTGTGTTATTTGGAGTGTCAAAAAATGTGATAAGGATCAGTTTTATCATTGTTGTCTTGAGCACATGGCAGAGTGGTTTAAAATACAGGCCTGCAACTCAACAGTTTGGGTTTCAATTTGGGGCTTTGCCATGGACTTGCTGTATGAGTTTGTGCAAGTCATGTAACTTCTCCATGACTCAGTTTCCCCTCACACTACAGTGGGAATATTTCACTTGAGTGCAGTGAGGCTTAAATCTTTAGATGGAAGGCCCCACAAAAGCATATGTGGTGGTGGTATCACAAGAATTAACTCTCTGGACATCACAAGTGAAAGTGTCTGATTTAGAATACTCAGTCTTTATTTTATGTGATTAAGGTTAACTTTTCAAAATCAACTAAGTGACCTAGGGAGCCTATTTCCAAAAGCTAATCAAAAGCTAAAGCCCATTGACTTTCAATTAGACTTATGGCTTGTCTGCACACACAAGTTTTGTCATTTTAAATACATTACCAGAGTGTGGGCACCGGGGCTGTGTGAAGGGGGTTCAAATGGTTCCAGTGGAACCAAGTCCAGGCCAGTTAGAGTCCCATAAAGGTCCCACTACTTTTTTACTCCTTGCTCTTTTCTTTCATCATGGGGCCCTAGCCCCATGGACTGAGGAAGAGAGTGTGGGTGGAGAAGGGGCACTCAGATTAGAGTCTTCAAGCCCAGAACACTCTTGGCAGGGCTCTGGGGCACATTGGTGCTTATACAGGTATAGTTTATTTCTGTACTGGAAGGCAAGGTATACTGGTGTAAGGCTCCTTTATATTTGTATAACTGGTACATCTTCTTGATATAAAATTATATGTAGACCAGCCTTGGGCTCCTAAGGGCTATACCACTTTTGGAAATAGCACTTGGGGTCCTAAACAACTTAGATATTTTTGAAAAGTTTACCTTAAATCTAATTTATCCTGGCACCATACCTTCTAAATGGTTCAAGTGTGGGATTATTTTCTTTTATGTTAAAAGTCTCACAGACTTCTATTTTACTGTGAGTTACCCATACTATTTTTCTTAGGTTTTGGAGTCTGCTGTTATTCCTCTGGGTATTATTGAAATGGGTAAAGTGTGTTCATGAGCATTTTCTGCCCAGCCATATTGAAAGGCAGTAGCTCCATGAAACATACTCTGAAAAAAGGGCCCTCATAAATTAATTCCCTTGAAAAGTTAAATGTCCATATTGTTAGCTTTAATAAAGAAGTCCATAGAGAAATTGTATGTTGCAATACTGTCGTAATAAAGCAGGTTTTCTTGCATAGTGTACCGTATTTGTCTGCATTACCATCTCCAGCTAATATCATTTACAGAAACATATCCTTTATTGTTTGAGTGTAAAAATGTAATCTATTTCCTTTGCTAAAACATTCACAAGTAAAGCTGATTAAATAAGCACCCTCCTATCCTCTGGAAATAACATACTTTTTGTTTAATATCTGACAGACATCATATAGCTAAATGAATAGTTCCATCAGACTGGAAATAATATAAAAATGTAGATCTGAGGAATTAGTTGGGGATACCAATAGATGGGTTACCATGTATACTTCAGGAAAGACAATCTCCTAACTTCAAACTGATCTAGATACACGGGCTGTGTTTTCCAGCAGGAACACAAAGGGCCAGACTGTGGGTTGTGATTAAAGAGGATCAAATCAGTGATTGTGAAACAACTGATTCTCCTCTGAGAATCATACAAATACAGGAGTGGAGGGGACCGAGAGAGGTCATCATGTCCAGCTCCCTGCATTGAGGCAGGACCCAGTATACCTAGACCATCTCTGACTGGTGTTTGTCCTACCTGTTTTTAAAAACCTCCAGTGACAAAGATTTCACAATCTAGTCGGAAGCCTACTCCAGTGCTTAACAATTATAGTTAGAAAGCAAAAACAACGAGGAGTCATTGTGGCACCTTAGAGACTAACACATTTATTTGGGCAGTGGCAATTCTTCAACAAAAAAACTTCCAAAACAGACTCCAACGAGAAACTGCAGAACTGGAATTAATTTGCAAACTGGACACCATCAAATTAGGCCTGAATAAAGACTGGGAGTGGATGGGTCACTACAAAAACTAATTTTCCCCCTGCTGATACTCACACCTTCTTGTCAACTGTTTGAAATGGGCCACCTTAATTACACTGAACTCATTAGCACTACAAAAGTGATTTTTCCTCCCTTCTTGTTAACTGTTGAGAATAGCCCACTTCCACCTTAATTGAATTGGCTCATTAGCACTGACCCCCCACTTGGTAAGGCAACTCCCATCTTTTCATATGCTGTGTATTTATACCTCTCTACTGTATTTTCCACTCCATGCATCTGATGAAGTGGGTTTTAGCCCACGAAAGCTTATGCCCAAATACATTTGTTAGTCTCTAAGGTGCCACAAGGACTCCTCGTTGTTTTTGATGATACAGACTAACATGGCTACCATTCTGAAACCCGTCACTATGGTTAGAAAGGTTTTCTTAATATCTAATCTAAATCTCTCTGGCTATAGATTAAGCCAATTACTTCTTGTTCTACCTTCATGGGACACGGAGAACAATTGAGAAGACAAAGTTGAATTGGTACGTGAATTTCAGAGAAGAGAGAGTGTGCAAAGGACTGTGTGGTGATTTTCAAGAAATCATTGCTCTGGGACGTTCCTGTGGCAAATCCTGAGGTGTTCTGAGCTGTTGCCACTGCTATGCCATTCACTAAGAGCTGCAGGTTCTCAGCACCTCTCAGGAGTTGGCAAGAGGATGAATTTGAATTATACACAATTAACATTGGGTAAATAGATGATGTTTTGAAGTGTCATAAACATGACATTGCCCCTAAAGTGTTATTAAAATAAATACTTTACTTGTGACTTGTTGGCACCTATCTTAACTAGTCTCTAATTGAAGGGTTATATAAATGAAAGGCAGTGATGTCAAGAAATGAGTTCTGCTAGCTAAAGTATTCAGGAAAATCTGAATCTCATGAGAAAATATTGAGCTTAAAACATTGACTGAATCCATTCGCTATTTATATTCTTGTAATTGTACTACACTTTGAGTATGCCCAGACAGCTCCCACTCAGGAATTCATAATGGCAATATTTGGTATGGCCAGTAGACCAGCTGTGAAAATCAGTGTGAAATCAGTTGTGAAAATAACAGTGGTGGTTAGAGCTGAGTGAATAATTCACAGTAAATAACTTGCTCAACAAACTCAGGGTGGGGGTTTTGGAGGTGGGAGATTGGGGGTGTGGGGGTTGCTCATAAAATGTCCATGAACTAATTTGTTTGAGAAATCTGTATTTGAAATTACATCATTTGAGGGGGGGGGTTGGTTTTGTTTTGAATTACTCTACTGATGGACCCTCAACCTTTGCTGTCAGTATTAGCTACTTGATATTCAAAATGTGTGCTGTCTTGCTTAGGTGTGATTGGACAACATAGTATTGTTTCTTTTCCCTGAGTGGATGAACAGGACTTCTATTGTGAAGAAGCCACTGGGGTTTTTAATCTCTCAGGGAGAGGAAAAAGGGATTTTAGAAAGGTTTACACTTGCTCCTTTCTTGACAACATAGGCCTTTCCTCAGGCACAATTCCCAGGGGAGTTAGGCTACCAGAAGATGTATTGACTGGGTGAAGACTTTACTCCCCCCTTCCCCTCCGCAATACGGGGACAAAGCAACTGCACAGATGTACGCAGTCCAAGCTTCAAAATGTGCACTCAGATTTTTATTTGACTACTTCAGTTTCATCTCGGTTTGGGCAACACTGCCCCTTTGCATGTTAATAATGAGCGCTCCATCCCATATAGTATACACCAAGCACATTTATTGCAGTTACTGGATATGAATTTATGTTATGAATACCATAGTGATCATAGCATAAAGGAACTGCATGTGTATGTTCAGTTCTTGTTGCAAAGGGGTGGTCAGATTTTGTGTTCCCCATTTAAGAGAACTCTGTTAGGAGATTTTGTGATGCTATCCCCCAATGTGTCAACTAGAGCCCCGCACCCTGTATAAAATACACCATTCAGATATGAATACTCAAGGGTGAGATCTTAACATTCATTTTCCTCAAGCATTGATGTGAGCAAAACTTGATCATTTGAATGTCCACTGAAAGGAATTACCAGAGTGATACAAGCATGGCCTAAGTGACTACAGTTTTAAATTCATGGGGAATTTTTTCCTTCCATTTGCTCAGAGTATAAACCGGTTTAATCTAAGCTCCCTGTTGCTCTTGTTTTCATTTACCTTTCCTGACGTGTGTTCCACGTCCCAATGCCCATTCAAACCTCTGGGTTTTTTCCCCAAATGTTTCAGAGCTCTGAATACCTTCAGAAAATCATGGTGTGACTGTATATATGGATACAATTGAATAATATTATATGGTTGTGGTGACCTTTCCGGTCTGCTGTTTGATCCATGAATGGGAACAACTATCTAATGGCTTTGGTAGGACTTTTGTGTTTCCAATTACTTTCCCCCCCCCCCCCCCCATAGGCCTTCATATAACTGTTTACTAATATGACACGTCTGAGAATTTCACCTTTCCTTCCAATGAATCTTCCTCTGCTGACTACATTATAACAAAACTGTATGTGCACCCAGAAAATCATTGTTCTGAAAATTTGCCTTTAGTTGCCAGCAGCTGTGAAGTAAGGCACAAAACTACCAAAATTTGATAGATTTTTCTTCTGTGCTTAAAAAAAGGCATATTTATACTACGGCCATCCAAATTTCCTCATGTTGCATGTTCTCAAACTGTCTTGTTGCAGTAGATATTTTTCTGGATCATGTATTGCTTTGGCTCTTGCCAAATTGACCTACTGGAGAGGGAGATCCTTAGTATCTACAGTATATCATAAGTGGTGAACAAGATGCTGGACAAGTTAGTCTTTGTTAGTGGCATTTTTTCTCTGTATCCTTAATATCATTCAGATAACTTCACTTACCATGTGAGATGAACATCATTAGATACATTCACACTTTGAAGATAAATTTGAAGACTTTAAGGTGCCTGAAGGCTTGTAAAATGTCTCTGGGCCATCAATTATTAACGTATTTATTTCACTGGTGAAAAGATGTCACCATCAGCCTGACATGACATAGATGGTCTCATTAAACACCTTTGTTTACATGCCAACTTTGGCACCCTTTGTAAGGAATATTAATGGCAAAACTTCTAAGCAGCACACAGAGTTATTTCATATGGAGTGTGCAAATGCCTCCGCAAATGTACAGTCTGTGTAATGAGAAACATAGTGATGAGTGTTTAATTTTTTTAAAAGCTCAAGTAACTGTGCAGAAATAACGTGTAGTGTAAACAGATTTTTGGAGGTGATAATGCTAAGAGCAACCTCCAGTCCCTGTGCAGCTCCCAGCACGTGAGAGGAAGAAACTTATCAGTGGATACAAAGTATATTGCACTGGGGTCGCTTACATCAGTTTACCACCTTTTAAGCATCTATACAACTCCCTCCTATGCAGATAGTTCTACCCCTTTTTCCTCTTTCAGCCCCAGGTCCACCTGCCCGGAGGCAGGTTAATTCAGAGCACATACTGTATATAAAGCTTTGTGGAAAGTCACAAACAATAAAATTAAAATAGTGCCCAGGAACAACAATACATGCAAAAATAAGTTTGTAATTCATCCAAAGGGATTTACATTAACAGTAAGAACTGTGAAGAGCAAACTTGAATTTTGCAGATTGATACTACAGAATTACTTCATTTTCAGGACCATTAAAAAGAACAGCTCTGTCACCCTTTGGAATCAAATAGTAAATCCATTGAGAAGTATGACTGATAACTTTTCATTTCCTCGTTTAACTTTCTACCATCAGACGTAACTTTTAGTAAGCAGCAGAGGTTAAAAATGAGGCACACTGTGATGGTTCTGAATCAACAACAGGAGGGAAAAAATGGTTTAATTGTAGCGGGCCATGTTCTTAGCAAAATAAGTATTTGACTCTGTGCCTTATCTTTCCTTCTGGCTATTTTACTTGGACTGCGGGTATGGTACTACTACCAGCAAGGGTAGAATAGATAATGTAATACTCAGTGGACCTAAAGATTTGAGAGTGACTGGGAGTTGAATGTTCTGATTTAATCCCATATCTTTAAAATTAACATAATTAAAAGAAGTAGCATATGTCTTGCATACCAAATTATTGCATTCTGTGAGCAAATACATGGAGGGTCTTAGAGTCTTGTCAGGCTATTCCTTCCAAAACAGGCTTAGTAGAGATGAAACAATTGAAATACAATTAGTGTCCCAGAATGCTGATGTTTTCTAGTAAATATTTTACCATTTTATTATGTTTTGCAGCTGCCCTACCAAAATCACTTCTTCCTCTCTCCCATGGGCAGCAGATAGCTGTCAGCAAACAGATTTTTTTAAAGCGGCCTCTCTGCCACATCATAACATTTTTATACATTAATGGTTGTAAAGGGTGTCTGCAAAGTGTGCCTCCCTCCACCCCCACTCTTATGTCAACTCAGCGAACATGATTTTGCTCTAATTTATACCATTGTAAAGCTGGGAAATACAATTTGTGTTTGGCTATTACTCTCTGGTGACTGTTGGTAAATGTTGTGTTTTTCATTGTAACTACTGGTAATGTGGAAAATATAGTAGTTGTGACACTGGCAGATCATGTGCCCTCTCATGCCAAGGTCCTCATGTCTCAACTGACCAATGACATACATAGCTGGAATCAGTCTGGCTCACCTGTGTGTTAGTATTGTTAAAATAGGTATTAGAATTCTAAGAATGGATTTAGACTTTATTAAATGCCTGTGACTTGATTGATGCATTAATCTCATTTATAACATCTGTATCCCATGTTGCAAGGTAATAGTTGAGCTGTTCTATTGTGAGCCTCTGTGACCTGTGTAAATCCCCAGACAAGAGAGAGACATTAACTGGTGTGAAGTGCTGATCTCCAGCAGAGGGTGTTATGTCCTGCCAAATGGAAGAGGTTTATTGACATCAGATGGACTATTGTGGGATGTTAAAGAGGAGGACAACTGGTGGTTCTGCTCTCCTCCCCATGAAGATGAGTCATGAAAGTGGATTCCTCCTGTCAGCTGAGCTTGCAGCTCAGAGCACAATGGCGGAGGGATATAAAAACCCGTAACAAGAAGGAACTGATTCTTGGACTCTGGCGGGTAAGGTTACAAGGCATAAGCTAGAGATCCCCAATGCTTAGCCTGTGATAGCCCTAAAATTCACATAGAGGTTGCTTATTATAGAAGCTTCTATTGCAATCTTAAGTCTCAAAAAGTAACTTTTTGTATGTTTAACCTTGTAAATAACTCTCATTTCCTTTTTCTATTTAAAAAAAAAATCTTTATATGGTTTATTATAGGACCTGCTACAAGTGTGGTGTTTGGTGTGAGATCTAAGGTGAAATTGATCTGGGGTAAGTGACTGGCCCTTTGGGACTGGGGATAGTCTGAATATTGCTGTGATTCTTGGTGTAAGGGACCATTTATCACACAGGTATGCTCATCTGGGTGACTAGGCAGATCAGAGTACCCAAGGTGATTGTCTGTAGCCCCCTGTTTAGTACCTGTAGAGTTTACACTTGATTGTTGGTGAAATCTAAATATACAACTCACAGCCAATTTGGGATTAGTGCCCTGGTGTCCTGAGGTTGCTACTCATGCTCTTGAGTCACTGCAAGCAGCTTTACAGTAGTATTCAAAAATTTAATTGCATCTCTGTCACAGTTGGGTTGTGCTACATTTTGGCAACCTATACTCTGTGCTGTGCTTCCTACATCTGGTGGTGTTACATGTGACCTATCCTTCTGTAAGCGTGCAGACTCACCCCTGCAGCGCCTCCTGCTGGTCTGTGGGGAATTAGCTCGTCCAGCTTTCAGAGCACCCTCTGCAGGCCGGTGATCCACCTTACCGCTGGACCCCGGTGCCCCTTTCTCTGGGGTACTGCCCCTCTGGCAGTAACCCCTCAGTCTCAAGGTCTCCCCTCCCATGGGAACCCCCACCCCCTATCCCCACCTTGCCTCAGTGTAAGGCTACTGCCAGTCACCAACTAGCTCCCGTTCCCTGGGGCAGACTGCAGTGTATGCCACTCATCACTGGCAAGGGGGTTTGGGCCTGCTGCCTTTCTCTGCAACCCAATACCTCTATGGGGCCTTGGACAAGCCCCTGCAGCCTGGGGAGTTGCTAGCCTAGAGCTCCCCAGCCCTGCCTTACTCTAGGTACCCTGAGCTTCCCAGCAGCCAGTCCCTGCTCTCTCCCAGCCTGGAGAGAAGACTGTGTGCCTTTACTCCTGGCTCAAGCCTTTATAGAGCCAGCTGGGCCCTGATTGGGGCGTGACCCCCAGCTGAGCCTGTTTCCTCCCAATCAGCCTCACTGCTTTTCTCCTTCCAGAGCCCTCCTCCAGGGCTGTTTTAAACCCCTCAGGGCAGGAGCGGGGGATCACCCCGCTACAGGGAGTGCTCAGTCTCCTCTGTCTGCCCTGCTGGCTGGAGCTCTCCCTCCCTCCTCTCTGGCTGCCCTGCTGGCTGGAGCTCTCCCTCCCTCCTCTCTGGCTGCCCTGCTGGCTGGAGCTCCTTCTCCCTTCCTCCTTGGGCTACTGCTGCTGGTTGGAGTTCCCTCTCTGGACTGCTGTTGCCACTGCTGAGTGTGGGGTGGGCGTGCCGGCCTGCCCCCCTCCCCCCACCTCTGGAGGGAGAGGCAAGGACCCCACCACCGTTACCACCTGTGGGGGGTCCTTCCTGCCTGGCTGCCAGGGCTGCTGGAGCTGCTACTGCTGCTGTGCCTGTCCTGGGGAGCTGCTGGTGCCTGGAGGAGAGGAAGAGGACTATAGGGACCATCGGCTGCTGGGGGAGCGCACTGGATTCTGGAGACCACTGTGGAGGGGGCCATTAAGGACTGAGTAACTTTTCGACCTATGCTCTAGTGGTGGGGGTCTAGACTGTGTTTGTGGGGACACAGGGGGTGTGGCGCGGAGCCTGGTCCATCTGTGTCGTCCCCCCCCCCCAACCCTCACCACCACGGTTGCCCCCTCCACCACCCCCACTGGCCACTTACCATCTGCCTCAAGCTCCTGCCTCTGGGACTCTGCTGCTCTCCTGGCCTGCCACGCCCGTTGCCACCTTTTGGGCCTGCAGCGGCAGCCAGCCGCTCATTGACTTTGCACAAGCGCTTGTGGGCGCACGTACCCCCCCCTGGACTGACCCCCCCTTCCCCTCTGCAACAGGCCCCCCAGCTTCACCCTCTGCTGCCCACCCCATTTGTCCCTTGCAGTCTTTTTTGCCCCTCCCCAGCTTCAGTTTGTTTGCCTGCCCCGCCCTTTTCCCTCTGCAGCTTTGTTTTTCCCACCCCAGCCCTGCAGTTAGCCCCCTCCCTACTCCCAGCCTAGTTGCTCCCCTTCCCTTGCGGCCCCCTTGCCCTGATTGACCCCTCCCTTCGCGTGCCCGTTCCACCTCCCATGCGCTTGTGCCCCCCACCCCATTTTTTGTTAATCACTGCACCCCCCTGATGTTATTGTACCCTCTCCTCCCCTAGTGCAGCTAGAGGAGCCGGTTTTCCCCTTTCCGTCGGTGACTGACCCCTCC